>VDFB02005230.1:43425-90355 GCA_007258455.2 Sequoia sempervirens
TATTTGGTGTAGGAGGAATTTCAACTACATCCTTATTATTTTCTGACTTTGTCTCTGACTATAGATCCAAGGTAGAAGGCTTCAACTCACAAAAGATTACACTTCTACTATTTACAACCTTCTCCGTATCAAGATTCCAAAGCTTGTATCCTTTTATGCCGGTGCTATAGCCAATAAAAATACATTTGACAACCTTGTTCTCAAATTTAGATCTTTTCTCATATGACACATGAGCATATGCCTCATAGCCAAAAACATGAATATGTCTTAAAGAGGGCTTCTTACCAGACCATGCTTCCAAAGGTGTTTTCTCAACAAGAGCAGAATTTGGAGAATGATTAATCAAGTAACATGCAGTAGCAACAACCTCAGCCCAAAAATTCTCCTCCAAGCCAGCACTACTTAGCATACTTCGTGCTCTCTCCATCACTGTCCTATTGAACCTTTCTGCAACTCCATTTTGGTATGGAGTATAAGGTGTAGTCTTATGTCTTTTAATCCCATGGTCTTTACAATACCTCTCGAAATCATGAAAACAAAATTCACCACCATTGCTTGGGTCCTTAAACATTTAATTTTTCTTCTAGTCGATTTTTTTCTACAAGGTTCTTAAATTCCTTAAACTGATTGAATACTTCTGATTTACTTTTCAAAAAATAAACAAATGTTCTTCTCGAATAATCATCAATGAATGATACATAGTACCTTGAATTAGACAAAGAAGGAACATTCACTAGACCAAATACATCAGAATGAATATAATCTAGCAAACCAGAAGATTTATGAGGACTGGAATAAAATGAAACACAATGTTGTTTTCCATATATACAATGTTCACAGAATTCAAATTCAAGGTTACAATCTTCAAGCCCCTCAACTAGGTTTTTGTTCTTCAAGGTTTTTAAACCTTTCTCTCCAATGTGACCTAGCCTATGATGCCAGAGCATAGTCTTTTCTACTGGAAGTTTAACTTCCATAGAGTTTACACAATTAGGAGCATTTCCCTCTTTTCCTCCATGAGTAGCTTTCTGTGACTTTACAGAGACATTGTTACATTGAACAACATGTACATCCAGCTTGTACAGAGTACCAATACGAGCACCCCTTGCTAGCACCATTGAGCCTCTAGTCATTTTGCAACCATTTCCAGAGAACGTGACTTGCACTCCAATATCATTTAGCATACTTACAGAAAGTAAGTTTTGAGCCAGACCTATTATATGCATTACATTATTGATTCCCTTCACTCTGCTGTCAGGGAATTGGATTCTGACTCTTCCACGACCAACAATTTCCAAAGTTGAATCACTTTCTAAGTACACCTTTCCACCATCGTATTCTTCATACTTTGTGAACCAATCTCTATGAGATGTCATGTGGAAAGATGCTCCAGAATCAATCAGCCAGACATCATGATGCTTGCATAGCCAAGGCTACAATGAAGGCGTCTGCATCACTATGAGAAGAATCATTGTCAGAAGAATACTTCATCTTCTTCTTCTTCTTCTTCTCCTCTTTATAATCCTTTCAGACATGACCAGGTTGCCCACAGTTCCAACACTTCACCTTGGACTTCTTGCTAGGAGACTTTGATCTCCCATCTGATTTTGATTTAGATTTCTTGTCCTTCTTCTTGCCTTTCTCTTTCGACCTTCCTCTAACAGCCAGGGCCTCCTTCGCCATCTCAAAAGATTTCCTTCTCATTTCTTCTAATAACAAAGAAGCAACAACATCTTCCATCTTGAAATTGGATGTTGTACTCCCAATAGCCATCACAAGGTGATCCCATGAATCTGGAAAAGAACACAATATCAACATACAATGATTCTCTTCATCAATCTTCACACCAACAGATGTTAACTGTGCAATCAACATATTGAATGCATTCAAATGACTAGCTATAGAACCTCCTTCCTGCATTCTCAAAGTATACAACTTCTTCCTCAGGAACAGTTTATTCACCAAAGAATTCCCTTGATAAATAGATGCCAGTCTCTTCCACAAGGAAGATGCAGTCTTCTCTTCATGCACATTGAGAAGAATGAAGTCTGCCAAATAGAGCCTTATCGACCCCTTAGAATTTCTATCTGCAAGGTCCCAATCTTCTTGCTTCATGCTTGTAGGTTTCACTCTAGACACAACAATCCAAAGATCACGATCCACTAAGAGATCCTCCATCTTAAGTTTCCACAACTCAAAATTGCTGCCATTGAAATTCTCTATTTCAATCTTTCCTGACGTGCTAGCTATCTCAACTTGTAATTAGAACTTGACAAAATTCTACAAGACTCCCACTAAACAAAAATTGACACAAAAAACCCAATGTACCCACAAGGATAACACAACTGGCTAGGCTCTGATACCACTTGTAAGGAAAGCTCGATGCAGAAGCAACTCTCCTAACGTCAAAAACTTAGGGAAGAATGCAGAGATACCTTTTAAATTTTACAATTACAGTTCGATTAAGATGCACATGAAAGAGATAACAGAAACAGAGTATTTGACAAACACATATGAACACCAGATATATGTGGGAAAACCTTTACGGGAGAAAAACCCACCACACCAAGAGAAGTCACTTTGTATTAAGTAATAAAGATTACAAATAGAGTTCTGACTTATCTTTCTGATGTCAGTTTATAGCAACATTCACCATGAACAACCTTGATACAAAACATTCACGTTACAGACTTCATAGAATATAATTCATCCACTGATCATACAATCACACAGCAATCTATCGATCCATCGAACCCATCACAATCTGCAATCAAAGAGTATAACCATGTCACCCCTGTTTGTCGAGCTTCCTCTCAGTAACGGCCACAACAGTCCAACTGCTAGCAGTTCCCATTCGGCTCCTCTGATTGGCCAATGACTCACCACGTAGGATGGTCTTCTCTTGGTCAAAGCGATCAACCTATGTTGGCATGTCGGTGAGACACTAACCGTGTCTCCCCGATGCCACAAGACTTAACCATCGATGTTGCCAAGAGTCATCCTTATCCCCAAGATGTTACATTGAGTCCAAAGAGCTATCGCTAAGACTTCGCCATGTCGCCAAGACCTCATACCGAGCCTTTATGTTATACCGAGATGTTCAACGGTTGACAAGACTTATCGCTTTTGCCAGGAGATCATATTGAGGTTCAAAGTTACTCCGAAGTGCTCATCTATCACCAAGACATATCGCTTTCGCTGAGACATCATACCGAAGCTCCATAAGTCACATAGACATGAGTGTTTACATCGACAAGACAAAATTCTTTCGCTAAGACTTCATACCAAAGTCTTTGTGTCACCACGAAGACTCCAAGTGTATCTCCGTCAGCAAGACCATTGGTCACTGAGACTTCTCCTCGAGACCTTTGAGTTACCCCGAGTGAATCCTATCAGTGAGATATTCCTATCGGTAAGACTTCTTACTGAACACCCAAAACTCTCCTCAAAAGCTTCAACAGAAAACGTTGTCGACGAGACTTCATTCATCGCTGGGACTTCACATCGAAGTAATCCTTTCGACCAAGGGTCTCCACGATATACGATATGAATGGCTTGTTGGCCAGAGATATCCACTCAGTAGGAGATCACAACGACTGTCACAAGTCATAGCGATATGCTCCTTCGGCATGACTTAAATATTGTCATGGTGACCTATACAAACCACAAGATCCAAAGCTACTAGTTGGCCAGACCTAAAGCATGTCACACCGACTTGGCCGTTTCAGAGGTTTCAGCATATGGGATTGAGGTGCATATTTCCAACAACTATCAATATAGGTAAGAGGAAATACATGACAAAAATTTAGTGGACTATGCATGCCATGCGATATTTTCTATGTCAGAGACTAGAATATCTCGGTCTTCGATCCTTGCGTTGGCCAGATCCTCATCAGAGATTGCATATAACTTGGTCAACAAGCTCTTTGCTTCTAGAATCTTCTCTAAGATGAATCATGGGAACTGCTCGATTGTTCCATGAACCTCCTGGGTCAATTTTGTTTCCTTTGAGATGAACCAGAGCATTGGTTGCAGTGTTAGGCAGAAGATTTTAACCTTTTCCAAATAAGAAATATATATCATTCGAGCCAATGGGATGAGGTCTGGCTATGCAGAGGAGGCTTGGAGAGATCTCTTTAGAGAGGTGATCTCCGCATCCTTTGAGTTAATGGCCTCTGTTAATTCCACATTTTTCCTTTTTGCGGATGCCAATTGCTCCCCAGAGCTACTCATTTCTTTACGCCAGTTCTCCTCGGCTTGAGAGTGGTTTGCCATTCTGTGTTAAGAGAGGACTTTGCCTCCTGAAGCTCATTTTCTAACTGGGCCTTTCAACCTTCAAATTCCTTATGATTCTTTTCTAATTCATGCTCATATAGAGCACTTTGAGTTGCTAACTCTTTCATCTTTTGTTGCAGATTCTGCTCTGTCGAGGTCAATTGGCTATGATATTTCTGGTTCCTTGCTCGTAGCTCGTTGAGAAATGCAGGGTCAACGGACAGGGTCAAACACTACTTCAATTTCATCTCCTTATCCATGTCATCCTTCAAAGGCTTATTCTCTCTACAAGTGAGAGCATATTCCATAGAATTTGGTTCACTATCAATATAGGTAAGAGGAAATACATGACAAAAAATTAGTGGACTGTGCATGCTATGTGATATTTTCTACATCAAAGACCAGGATATGCCATGGGATATTGTGACATTTTTAAGTTGACAATATTTTAGTCCAATGCAAGGCCGAGTTAAGAGGGAAGCTTGGGATACCCAATTTAATAAGTGAGCTCCAAACAAGTGAATTCATTGAAGGATAATGCCATCATGAATGCTTGTTACCCTAAGTCCTTAAAATCAAGTATATGCATATAATCTCTAATTATATATAATATTTGAAAATAAGTTTATAGATTTATAATTAAATCGAGTTATATGTATAGGTATAATATCAAACAATATTGTAATGGTGAAATTTCTATATATCTTTAAAAAATATTTAATTTTGTATTCATTTTTGAGAGAATGTCTTAATATAATTTTATTTTGACAAAATTGCATTATCTTGTATAAAGTTAGATTCACTCCCTTATCCATCACGCTTAACCATTTATATTAAAAATCCTACACATTTGACCTTACCTTACATGTATCTCCAAATATTCCTATATTCTATTCATTTGTTATAACTATTATTTCCCACCCATGTTCGACATGCATTCCTTATGTTGACATTAGCATTCCATTATAATCCCATGATGTGACATAGGTTGCAACACACAAATTGCATTAACTTGTATAAAGTTAAACTCACTCCCTTATCCATCACCATTATTAGTTTACATTTACTCCTATACATTTGACCTTACCTTACATGTATCTCCAAATATTCCTATATTCTAATCATTTATTATGGCTATTATTCTCCTCCCCTCCCATGTAAAACATCCATTCCTTATGTTGACATTAGTAATTTATTATAATCCCATGATGTGGCACAGGTTGCACCACACAAAAATAACCCCTATAATTCAAAAGTTCAAACTCTTCATTGACTCGCATTCATTTCCTTTCCACCATGAGCTAACCTGGTTCAAATTTTCCTTGATTATTGCAATTGTGTGGTATTCAAACACATTCAATATGCATTTATTTATCATCTAGTAATTATTTAAATTTTGAAAACATACAAAGATCATTCATCATAGAAACACTTCAATTGGAACAATGCATGCAATCCATCTAAATTATAATGCACATTCTAGGACATATTCATAGTTGTATTTTGTTTACCAACTTTGCAAGGATGTAAAGCCAACCATTCTAGGGATTGACCTAGGAAAAAGTGACCTTAACAAATTGACAACCTCCTTAAGGTATTTATGGAAATTGTTGGTATTTAACTATAAAAAAGGAGTATAGAACAACTTGAATTGAGGAATAGAAGGGTGAAACAAAAATAATGAGTCCCACCTTTTAGTATTATTGGGCCACTTGTTGGGGATTTTGACCATTGTTGCAAACATCTAATAGATTGGGATGATGAAAAATTAAGATTATTGCATACAAAATAACATAAAAAGCTTACAAAAAATATCTAACATGTATGAAAGTAAATGGAACAATATGCATCTACAAGATTACACAAGAAACAAAAGATTATTGTGGGAAACACTCTCAAGAGAAAACCCACCACCAAAAGTTATTCATGGTTATATTATTTAAAATCAATATAGATACAATATAAGGTCTTTGAGAAACCTTTTATATAGTCTCAATATACATCATAGTCTTATTATGAAATTGCTTTAATTGTTAGAAAGCACAATGTACAATATACCTTCAATGCCATACAATTTGTTTTGTAAAGGTGAATAACCTAGGCACATTCCAACAAAATCATATGTATAGATATATTCATGAAAATTCAACCATCTAACTAATAAAGTAGCCTATGAATACCAAGAGTTGGGCAATAGTATTCTAATCATACATGATCTTAGTATGCAACACAAACCTCCAAGTATGATGCCTCCACTTAGATAATCATCTTGTATTATATGTTACTACTATGCATTATGAATATATAGCTCTACAACCTTTACACTTTTGGTATACAAATATTATTGGTGTAATTGCCACTTCCAACTCCTTTCTTGTGATATCTTATACAAAAAGAGTATTACTCTTAATTTATTCTAGCATCTAAAACATTGAAAAAGGGAAACCCTAAGTTTTAATGTATATAACCTAGGGTTGATTGCCTCCTTTTCTAGGGTTTCATTAAGATGGAGATCAATAAGGTGCATAGATTAAATTTTAACCATGAAAGTGAGCCAATCTGACATAGTCAACATTGAAGAGCCTTATCAGGCTGTCAATCAAGTAGCAAAAACCTCAAAACAATGCAACAAGAAATGACCTTCCTTTATTGTATTCAACAGAGTACATATTACATTTAGAATTCAGTTACAAATCATTTTCATAGAGACCAGACTGATTTTCCCAATTACAGTCCAATCAATCATTCCCTCCTTCGTGAATGCTACTCCCTCTGATTCACCTACCTTCCCCCATGTGGCACACCATAGGACAATACAGTTCCAATCCCTTTTTCCTTGACGAAATAGTCTTCCAATGATTAATTGTTGAGCACACGAATCATCAAAACCAACAGTCTTCAACTTCATCCCATCAAGATGTCGGGGAGACAACTAAAGATCTCCCTTCAACATAGGGATGTCTCATCGAACAAGCATGTAGTCCATCGTGATGTCGGGGAGACTTTGCTTAGAGTCCTGCCGAAGTCGAAAGGTCTCACTGACATTGCACAAATTCACACTGGACTATCGAAGAGACAATGATTAGAGTGTCTCCGAAGTAGAAATGTCTCACCAATGACACACAGTCTTCACATTAGATGATCAAAGAGACAATGCTCAAAGTTCCTCTGAAGGAAAAAATTCTCACCGATGACACATAGTCTTCACATTGGGCGATTGAAGAGAATTTTCTCAAAGTCCCTTTGAAGGCAAGAGGTCTCATCGACGATGCATAGATTTATGTCAGGTATCGGGGGAACACCATCTAAAGCCTTTCCAAACAAAAATGTCATACCAATGGAAGAGAAACACTGACCAAGAGCTAGGGTTTACAAAAAGACCTCAAATGCATCTGCAAGACACAACAAAATTGACAACAAAGATATCCGATTATGTACAAATTGATGTAGATAGCTTGAGAGCTTGAATGCTCCTGCATCAGATGCACCTAGTAAGAATTTTGTGAGAATAGGCTCACAAAACAAAGCTGAGTAGCAGAACTACTCTTCCAAGTTGCAAACAACTTACAGCATGCTCCTATGCCAAAACTGATATCTGCAAATTATTTCTTTTTCCTCTTCTTCCAACATCTTGTCAGAATGTTAACCATCCTCTGCCAACAACTCTACACTCCATTCTTCTTTCCTCTTGTGGACTTGTGTCTACCAAGTACCATCCACCACCACCTAATGCTTTCTTTTTGCTCTTTGTTTGTGGGATATTTCCCACCATAACCCAACCACCTCCACCAAACTCCACTTTCATCTTCCAGCCTTGTGGGAATTAACCCACCACAATTCATCATCCTCCTCCAAGAGCTTTCCCTCCAATGCTCATTCATCACTAAATCTACAAACATGTCAGTATCAAGATTATAGAAATTAAAGATTTCCACCAACCAATTTTCTTCATTGACATCTTTCTCTTCAACCTCTATTCTTGTCATACTAAAAAATTGATTTTTCTTGGTCTGCACCTCAACCCACAACATCTCTATACTTTCTACTTTCTCAAACTCAACTGAATATAAATGAACACATTCTTCACAATTACAACAATCAAAATTTACCTTTTCTACAACTTGTCTCCCTTCTACAAGACTTATAACTTCAATTTTCTCCTCATACACTGCTACAAATTTTGGGTTGATCTCTTTTTCTATGCCTCTAATAAGGAATGCTTCTTCCACTTCACTCTTCTCTTCCTCATCCTTTTGCACAATTATTTATTCAAGCCTCACTGTTGCAACTCTTCCTTCAACACTTTCCTCATTCATCAACTTATCCTCCAAAGGACAATTTATTTCTGCTCCTTCTACTTCTTCAACCATAGCTACAACTTGCAACTTCATTTCCATTATGCCTTCAAAAAGACATCTCAGCTGCAAACTTCTCTCTTCCTTTTCATTTTTTATCCTCTTGCACGAGGATTTCTTCTTCGATGTCATATACTTGACATCTTGTTGCAATTTATTTGTTACCTTAAAAAAAAACATTACAAAAGGGGTTATAAAAACTATCAGCAAGCTCCAAAGACTCTTCACCATCACCATCTTCTATTGGTGCAACAAACTGCTTCTCCTCCATCAACTTTTAATTTTCAGTTATTCACAATTTATTGATTCTTCTCATTTCTTCTTTCAATAACATTTCATCCTTGTTCTCCTCAACCTCATCATCACACTTGAAACCATCGGTGTTCACTATTTTAGCTTGTGAACACTTGTCTTCCATTTCACACAACTCTCTCCACTCACATGCCATCATTACAACCTATGACTTAGCATCTTCTCCTTGTGTGGGCTGCCCCCACATTTTCTTCCTTCCATATCCCTTCTATCAAAGGGCTGCAAAAATTTTCATCCTTTGCAACCTCAATTGCAATCTCTTCTCTTTCTTCTTGATCCTTTAGGAACTTCTTCCCTAAGAATAGACTCACCCTACAAGTATATTTTGTATATTCATCTTTATCCTTCATAGGATTCGATATTAGGACATAATAACCCGACCACAATAACCCTTGATACAATAATCCTGTCATAATAACCCAAGGAAAAAATAACCCAGGGTCATAATAACCCATAGACATAATAACTCATGGTCAAAATATCCCATGGATAGAATAACCCATGTAATTTATAAATTTTGTTTTCCTTTCTCTATATTCTTACAGGGATATTCTATCCATGGGTTATTCTGATCATAGGTTATTTTGGCTTGGGTTATTATGACTCTAGGTTATTTTTTCCTTAGGTTATTGTGACTAGGTTATTCTGTCCAGGGTTATTTTGGCTGGGTTATTATGTCTTGTAACCATAGGATTCAAAGTAAACTCCTAACCATCCTTCTTAATGGTATATGTATTGTTCTTACCATCATGAAAAACTTGTCTATCAAATTTCCACAGTCTTCCCAACAAGATATGACAAGCATCCATTGGCATTACATCATAGAGTATTTCATCCTTGTAATTACCAATCTGGAAATTAACCAAGCTTTTTTCTCTTACCATCAATTGGTGCTCCTTTTGCAACCACAAGACCTTGTATGAGTTGGGATGCTTCATTCTTTTCAACTTCAACTTCTCTACCATTTCTTTAGACATAATATTGTCTATGTTGCCACTGTTGATGATCACTTTACAACACTTGCCACTTGACTTGCATTTGGTTCTAAACAAATTTATTCTCTGTACAGGTTCCATTTTCTACTTTTCAAGGCTTAACAAAAAATTTTCTCATCATCAAAGACTCTCCATCCTCTGGATCTTCTCCATGTTTCAAAGTTTCTATTACTTCATCTTCTGCTTGGGCCACATGAACTTTGGGCTCTTTTCCTTTACCTCCACCTTGAACTTGTGGACATTCAAAAGAACTATGCCTGATCTCTCCACATTGGTAGCATGTAACAGTGAATCCTTTGCCTCTTCCTCTTGCAAAATTACCTCTTCCTTGAAATTTTCCTCTACCTCCCATTTCCTGAATATGAGAGGTACCATCTTCATCTTGTTTGACATGATATCCTCTTCCACCACTACTTTTCCCTCTATCATGACTATTTCTACCTCTACCCCTGTTATTGCTTTGTTGTTTCCTATTCAACCTCTCTTCGACCATCAAAGCACACTGGTAGGCATCTTCCACACTCTACAGTTTGAGCAATCTAATCTCATTTTGTATGGACACCTACAAGCCATTTATATACATCACAACTTGCTCAACCTCATTCTCTGAGTGATCTTCTTGAATGCTCAATCGATAAAACTCTTTTGTGTATTCCTTGACATTGGATTCTCTTTGCTTCAAGTTCTGCAATTTTTTGAATATAGTTATCTAATAGTCTACAGGCATGAATTTTGTCTTTAATTTGTTTACCATTCGGTCCCATGACATTATCTTCTTCTAGCCTCTTCTTTGTCTATCAGTCTGCAAATAATCCCACCATAGGGATGCATGCCTTTTTAACTTTTTACAAGCATATTTCACCTTCTTGTCTTCTTTTGTACCTTAAAAATCAAAGAACTCCATCTTGGTGATCCAATCCATCAATTCATTAGAATTCAAGTTACCACTATAGTCTGGAGGGTTAAAACAAGTTCTGGTATTTATGCTGGTTAAGGCTCAAATGAGCCTTTCTTCTCTGTGATCAAGTTCAGGCTAGTTTTCTCCTCCAACCACAACCTGTTCTACTTCATCATCACTCACGTCTTCAACATGATGACCTCTTTGTTGTACAGTTTCAAAAAATTCTAGTCTAGCCATAGTTCCTCTCAACATCTCCATTAGGACAGGGTCTGCATATCTTCGTGCCCCTCTTCCTTTGCCACATCCTCTTTGTTCCATCTTACGTAAGTCCTTTGTAGTTGTAGGTCTTCTTCCTTTTCTCACTTACCCACAATCAATTCCCTTTCAGGAATTCGTAATATCTTTGACACTTACTCCAAGAGAAAACCTGCACTTATACCACTTGACGCAGTTGAGATTTAAGAGCCTTATCAAGCTGTCAATCAAGCAACAAAAACCTCAACACAACACAAGAGGACACAACCTTCCTTTATTGTATTCAACAGAGTACAAATTACATTTAGAATTCAGCTACAAATAATTTTCATAGAGACCATATTGATTTCCCCAATTATAGTCCAATCGATCATTCCCTCCTTCGTGAATGCAACTTTGTCTAATTCACCTACCTTCCCCCTTGTGGCACACCCTAGGAAAAATAGTTCCAATCCATTTTTCATTGACGAAATGGTCTCCCAACGATTAATTGTCGAGCACGCGAATCGTCAAAACCAATAGTATTCAACTTCATCCCATTGAGATATCAGGGAGATAGCTAAAGATCTCCCTTTGACATAGGGATGTATCATTGAATAAGCATATAGTCCATCAGGATGTTGGGGAGACTTTGCTCAAAGTCCTGCTGAAGTCGAAAGGTCTCACCAACATTGCACTTCACGTCGGACTATCGAAGAGACACTTCTTAGAGTTCCACCTAAGTAGAAAGGTCTTGTCGATGATGCACAATCTTCACATCGGGTGATCGAAGAGACAATGCTCAACGTACCTCTAAAGGCGAAAGGTCTCACTGACAATGCACAGTCTTCACATTGGGTGATCGAAGAGACTTTTCCTAGAGTCCCTTCGAAGGCAAGAGGTCTCACTGACGATGCACAAATTTACGTCGGGTATTGAGGGAACACCATCTAAAGCCCCACCAAACAAAAATGTCATACCAATGGAAGAGAAACAATGACCAAGAGTTGGGGTTTGCAAAAGGACCTCAAATGCATCTACAAGACAATAAAATTGACAACAAAGATAGCTGATTATGTAAAAATTGATGCAAATAGCTTGAGAGCTCAAGATGCTCCTGCATCACAATCAAACCTAGATCTCCATCCTATTGAGTATTAGAATGGATTGGAATTGATTGACTATGATTAACCAAATTATATTATGTGCCCTAATATCAAAATTGTAAGAATCACAATTGACAAACTAAAACAGTGAATTGCAGGCAGATCAGGGAAGTGCAGAGGATTGTGTATCTGCCCAGAAAATTTGATGTCAATCTGAATATGAGGATAGAATTTCCCAAGGGAGTCTAAGTCCTTGTATGCCTCTCCTACTCTATTTTTGGAGTCCTCTGATGACAGATATGATATTTTCATTTCCACATGCAGAGTTGTTGGAACGCTATCAGATAGTTTTGTAAGTGAGTTTTCGTGAGTTGATAAGGTGTAGGGATTCAATTACAACAATGAATAACTTTTCTTCAAATTTCCTTCAATCTTCTTCAAGCCTAAAACCTGCACACTCAAAGAGAAGGAAAGAGTTGTGCCATTTAGGGGCTTGCCTCAGTCAAACCCCGTGTTAGTGTTTCCTCTTCCACAATGGAAATGTCAATGATGAAAAGAATAAATGATAGGAAGGAATGATAAAATCACAAAGTGTTGTAACTCATCACCCTTCAATGGCTTCCTTAAAGGATTGAAGTCATACACATCATGTTGAAAACAAAGATGTGCCGAGAAGGGGGGGTGAATCAACATATATTAAAACAACTAATTCCATTTATAGATTAACCACACATCACATTAACCTAAAGGAACAAAAGAGAAAACTTGCATCACATAGAGACACCTATATTTTACATGGAAAATCCAATGAGGGAAAAACCACAGTGAGGATTAACTCACAATATTTGTAGCTCATTACTAACATGTATTACAATGTTTGAGGCTCACTACCTATGGACTTCCAGACTAAGGTTAATTACCTTAGAGAAAGATACAATGGACTTGATGAGACTCACTATCTCAAAGCGGGATACATGAAGTTTAGTGTAAGAAAATGATTGTGAACTACTTTGAAGAAGCATCTGACACATGTTGACGATGTAGTCACTATTTTGCACAATAACCCCTTTACACTGATTTTGGATACTTCATCTTTTTCATTTTTCTCTTTCACTATGTACTTGCCATCACCTTCACAAATGAATTTTATCTTATATATATATATATCTCTGTAATAACACAAAACTCCAATTAAGTCAGCTCCAAGATGAATGTTGGATAAAAAAATTGATATGTATGGGTTGGCTCTAAAACACGTCCAAAAATAAAAGAGATTTAGCTGTGGATCATAATACACTATGTTGGGGCCAAAGTGCATCACAACACATTCTTCAAGACAAGATTAATTGATCAGGATCAACCACAAAAAATAAAACAAGTCATGTCGGCCCAAGTAGTATCAATGCCACCAACACTGTCACTATTTGACTTCACATAATCAGGGAGGCACCAAAATTGTTATGTGGGCTAAGATGTAGTCATTGTATATCATGCACTATATTCATTCAATATTTTCCTGAAGTATCTGACCATAATGCATTGGCGCAAGAGGAGAAATCCACTAAATATGCAAAAACAAAGCAATTTAGACAAATTGTAGCACACTGTTATTCAAAAAATGAACTTTTAGACCAACACAACACATCATACTACCAAGTAGTATGTTATGAAGACCAATGAAAATGTTCATAGAACCGCAAGACCATTCCATTAGTCTTTTATCATTGCTTTCCTCTGTCATGATTCATACCATAACACTATTACTTGTAACTTTTACTGCAAAAAGTGTAATGACATGATTTATTGGATGTGACACATTTACAACACTATCATCTTTCCTTTAGAACCGCAAGACAAAATACTTCTCTGTGAAAGAATGCATCCAACACCATATCATGAATCTTCCATAAAGTCTACCCTATGAGTGCTTTAGCACAAATCTTGCAGCATATATTTGTGTGTGGTACAACAACCTATGATTATATCAATATAGAAATATTATGGACACCTTAGAACATGAGTATCATCCTCCACAAAGCACTTAGTTAACATATTGATCATTATTCTTCCTTGTGCAACTCTATAGAATTGCTCCAATTGATATCACAACATGACAACTATCACCAGAGCGTGTACATACTTCAACATCAGATATGACATCAATGGCAACCCATAATATGATGGCATCAATGACAACACTATTACCAACAATCACCCTCTTTTTCATTGATAGCGACACCCATATGTTCCTCTTCCCCCTTTGACATCAAGGGAAAAGGGAATGATATCTTCTATTTACAATATCACAAAAATATGAGCTCCCCCTTACTACATACTCCCCTTGAGATGAAGATGCTTCAAAAACTGGTGCTATGTATAGAAAATAAATAAAAAAATATACTGCATTACTCTGCAAAGGAAAAAATTGTCTTGATCATACCTTTGTACCTTCCTTAGAAGGAAAGATTTTCTTGTGAATTTCTTTGAGTTGCACCAAAGTTAAAACCCATTATGCTTTTGTTGAAGAAAGAACATTATTTTGGCATTCACACTGCATGTACAAATCCTCAACCTCATTTATTTTACTAGGAGTTTTCATTTTTTGACTCACTTCTATTACTTTGATCATCAATTCGAACAATGATGCAAGCCACACATTCACTGCTTCTCTTAGAAGAAAAAAATGTTTCATTAGCTACTCTCTTTGATCCAAAAACAATGCCAACTGTACACGAATATTCTCTGTAGACACTAAAAATTGTCCTAGGCCTGCGAGTTCTAGAATCCCCTTTCATCCTTAATAATTAAGTAATTTAAATAATTTAATTTATTCATTTCTATCTTTCTATTTCCTCTTTTGATTAATTAAAGAAATTTTATTTAGTTAATTACGTCACTAATGTCCTTTCTCTCCATAATTAAATAAATTGTATTTATTTAATTATTATCATCTTTCCTACTATAATTAAATAATTATTTCAATTATTTAATTATTCATTTGGTCTTTTCTACCATAAATTAAATAAATTTTATTTAACTAATGACTTACTTTTCTCCCACCTTTTGAATTAAATTGTTATTTAATCAAAAAGAAAACTTTCCTTTTTTCTTCTATAATTAAATAATCTTTTTATTATTTAATTAATTAGTTTCCCTCTCAAACTAAATGATTTTTAGAATTATTTAATTTCCTCTTTACCATGATTTTTCTCTCTATTAGTGTCCTTATCTCTTGTCTCGTCTAATTTCAACCATTGATTGAATTATATAACTCAATCTGAGTCATTCATTTCTTATCTTTTGCCTAACTCTATCAACTTTCATTCTTGACCATTGATTAACATCATTTAATCTCATCCTTTCATTCACATTTGGCTCTCTATAAAAGATGCCTATCATTGTCATTTCGACATATCAAGTTTACGTGCAAGTGCATGTTGTTTAAAGAGACAACTATTTTAAATATTTGCTATCATAGACATTAGGTTACATTTGCATACTCATATATGAGGGAATCAAACACATTCAAGCAAAATGGAGAAGGACAATGGAGGTCAAACAACCATGACATAGGTGATATTTATTTCGTGTTTTTATTCCTATGTTGGATTGTGCTCTATTGTTGATTTAGGGATTTATAGGTTTAGTTTTGATGCTTTAATACCTTTACCTTAAATTTACCCTAGATTACATTTTCAATTTGTGCCCTAGTGGATCCATCCATATTTCTTGATACATCATATGTTTTGACCAATTGTGTAATTTGTGACTCAATAGAGTCAATATGACTTTTGATATCTTTGGTGGAGCTTGGAAATTTCAAACAAAATTGATAAGTAGTTTTTTCTTCATTCACACACTCCTTAAAAATTTATATATTCTTGCAATTTATTGTGTGCATTAGCACACCGGTCTGAAGCTTCACCCATTCTCTTGTCTTTTATCTTTCTCACGGCCTCTTGTTGTTCCTTTTGTTGTAAGTGAGAGGAGTGATCCTTGAAGGAATCCATCAAGAGCTTTAGCTTTTGTTTCAGAGGTAGGGAGACATCAATGTTTACTTTTGGTAGACCTTCTTGAATAGTCATGATTTCCTCACCAACTAGTTCAATCTTCTTTGCATGTTCTTGTAGTATTTATTTTCTTGTGGAGGCATGCAAAGCATCACCAAGTTGTAGCTTATGGAGGGGAGATATATTTTCCAAGTCAACTTTTCCCTCATGTTTTGGAATTTGTAGAGGTTGATGTACCACCATAGGTTGAAACTGTATCTGCATCCCTAGAGAATATTTGAAATATCCTGTAGATGAATAACCCTATCCTCTATCTATAGAAGCATCTTGTTTCTCAATTGTTTCTTCTTCTACATCCTAAACTTTCTTTTGCTCAATATTTTATTTTTCCTCTTCTTTCCCTTCTTATTTTTCTATCTCCATACCAAATACTTCTTGCATCTTGTGTACACTGAAAAACATCCTTTCCTTCTTTCTATTTGGAAAGTTCTTCCATTTCTTTATCATCTTTCTCTAGGGAAAACACATTATGTTCTTTTTCATGTTTAGTGTTCACGGGAGGTGAGACACTCATTTTACTCTGATCCCCTGAACCTTATGCACTTATATTCTCTCGAGGAGAAGTCTCCTCATTCAATTTTATATTTTCAACTATCACATCATCTTTAGTCATATTATCCTCAAAAGTTGATGTATCTAAGTAATGAGCATAAACATAAGGTATATCTAAAGTATTCAAAGGGGCTTGATCACAAATGATTTCAATATTCTTTAATCCTTCTATATTTTTTGTAGTCTTTTCTTCAGTTTCATTCTCCATCCTCTTTATTTCTTCTTTATCATTCCCCATTAGAATATTTATTCTTTGTTTGATTTTTAATTCTTGTGCTTGATATTGAGGCAATTTGACCCTTTTTCATGAGATATGGATACACCAACCTTTTCTAATGCATGTTACCTCATCCTTGCTTCTTCTACAATAGATTCATTCTTTTTGTTGCTCAAAACATCTTCCAAGATTGTCAGAAGTTGATCAATGATTTCATTTAGATCCATATTGAAGCTGCTCATAGACATGATTATTGCTTTCTCAATTTTGACTTTGTTAACAAGGCCCATTTCTGCATAAAGTGCAATGAACTATTTTAGTGCATCATGCTCTATAATTGCATTGATTGTAGGCCCAACTTGTAGAGGATCATGCTTAGATTTTCCTGGAGGAGACTTCATTGTTTCTTCTTCAATTTCTTTTTCCATGGATATCTATTCTTCTTGTTGTTGTTTTGTACTCTTCTTCCTCCTCTTTGACATATAGGATTTCAATTCTTCTTCTTCATCTTCCTTATCATCATCCACATTTACTAGAGTAAACTGTTCCCTTTTTTCTTTCTGCTTAGTTATTGGCTTCTTTCTTTTAGTAGTCTTGGCCTTTGCGGGAACATTAATAGTGGCTCTCTTTCTGCTAGGAGATGATTGAGCAAGTCCAGAAGTTTTAACAACAATAGAGGTATATCTGCTTGATCTCCTTGGTCTATGTGGAGGCTTGTGATACATCCACAAAACCATTGGAAATGTCAATCACCCTCTTTAAATCTAACATCGTCTTTCCTACTTTCTTCTTTGTCTTTTCTTCTACATTATTTTACACTTAATTTTTGGTTATTTCATCGTAAGAACCAAATCTCTCAACTGTGGAATACTTAGGTTTGCTTAGCAATATTTCAGCACATGCAATCCAAATTTCCCCAAAATTTTTATAAGGTAACCTTATAATCTAGGAAGTCCTTGGTTCAATAGCTTTCATGTAACAATTGTCTTTATCAACCATGAAGGTGATTGTATCCTTATACCTTTCTACAACTTGAGAGGGCATCCTATCCCTCCTTTGCATTTCAATCTAGAAGGTTTTAAAGAAACCCCAAAACATTATATTGCATTGATTGGCGTCTAAAAACTTATCCATGTATTCCCTTATCTGATGTGATACAAGAATTTCCCTCCTTCAAACCGCATTTTTCATACTTGGTAATTCATTCATGAAATAGAACATAAGATAAATGATTAGAGAGCCATATCAGAAGTCATACCTTGTTTCCTTTATTTTGTGTAGATCTCTAAGAGTTGTTGCCGCATAAGCTCACAAAGATCAAGGTGTTTTCCTTCCTTCACCATTAGATGTTTTGTGTGAATGATGATGGTGGTAGTAGAGCATTCTCTATTTGCAATAGTATATCTTGTATGCAATTCCCATTTTTGTATAACATACTCCTAGGTTTTCTATGTCAACCATAGTGAGTTCCCTTTTATCAAATTTAGCTTTGGTGAGCCTCATAACTTCTTAATTCTTGATAGATTTCAGTGTAGGAATAGGTCTGAAGGAGCACAAACCAGTCACAACCTTGATAGATTCCTTTCTGATTAGATAGGGGTGATCAAGCCAAAAAATACCCTTGTGAATTTGGATTAAAGTAATTTTGACCCATTCATCTTCATAGAAAAAGTTTAGAAAACCCTTCCACACATCTAACCCTTTTAGTTCCACATTCGTATATTTAGACTTCAGCTGAAAATTATCACCTAGGAGATGATTTAATGTGAACTCTTTCATCTTCAAATGTTGTATTCGTCCAACTTTGAATGAATGTAGATGTAGACATCATCAAAATATAATACATTTATAGGAATGTGGGAGAATTCTCCATCCTTATCGGTTTCCATGGATTTGTATGAATGTTTCTTAAATTTTGATCTTGGCCATTCAACAACATCAATGACAATTGGTGTAGCCATGATATCACTAGGTTTTTTCAAGCAAGCCATAGAAATACTTAAGAATTTTTCTTGTTAGGGTTTGCATGAACACTTTCTTCACTTTCTTCAATGAAATCAATTGTGATTAACTTGAGATTAAATATACTTCATACCAACCCTAATTGTTCCACATTAAATTCCTTTCTTGGTTCTTGATATTAGCATCTTTTTACTATCTGTGAAATCACAAAACTACATGATTTTTTAGGACACTTCCGTAGAAGGTGTATTTTCTTTAGAACCATGACTAACTGTATTCATATCACTATTCACCATTATGTTGAAGGATTCAACATCTCATGCATTTCAAGGGTTTGGCAAGATCTGCAATTGTGACTCCCCCTAAGTCAATGCATTCTCTTCAGTTACTAGATGACTCAACCGCACCATGTTGAGGTACAAATTATTTCTTCACATCATTTTCATCCTTAATCTTCCAAACTTTGTTCATCTCCTTCTTTTTTTGATTGATGAAATGCATTTTCTAAGGAGCAAAAGATCTTACACTCTTTCCTTTGCAAAATTTTGTTGTGTCCTGGTTTATTATAGTTGTAGCAGATGATACTAGCTTGCTAAGTAAAATTATTTCTTCTTGATTTGTAATCAATAGCCTTATGACCAAACTTGTTGCATGTGTAGCAGTAGCCATAGAAGTATTGAGAGTTCATAGCATTATTCCTTATTATCTTACTTCTACATTCATTAGCTTTGTGGCCAAGTTTGTTACAAACATAGCACTGATCATAAAATAATTGAGTGTTTATAGCTTTCCACCTTGAAGGCTTGAAAGAGTTTTGACTTATCTTGCCTCTACATTCAACTGCCTTATGACCAAACTTATTATAGGCATAACAATCGCCATTGAATCTGGTGGGAGCAATTTGTTTAGGAGTAGGCTTATTGAAGTTTTTTTTTTTGCTCCGGAAAAGAATAAATCCTTATCCCTTTCTATTATCATGATTTGTCTTTGCATTTTTGGAGGATATCTCCTTAGGCGCTTCAGGGTAGGCATTCTCTTCTTTTGCTTCAGACTATCCTTCAACTTTGAAGTTGTCATACAATTTTTTTGATGCTTTGATCATGATACTTTTCCCTTTTTCACAACCAAGTCCGGATTTCTCTTTTGAGGGTTTTTGAGAGTTAATTAACTCATCAAGAAAATCAGGACCTCCTCTCAGTTTTAAACCTTTTTTAATTTTTTCTTTAGCTTTTTCAAGTTTTTTTTTTATTGATACAATATCTTCCTCCATATTTAGACAATCAATAGTTTTATCATTGAGCATGAAATTTAGGAAATCCTCAATCCTCTTGCCTTCTTCAACTTTGAATTTTAAAATTGAGATCATATCTTCAGCTTCTTTGGTTTTCATTTCACATCCATTTCCAATTCTATTTGATTTTTCAGTTTTCTAATTTCTTCTTTTGATTCTTTAGCTTTTTCCTTTAATTTATCTATTGATTTTTCCATCTTGCACTCATATTTGAAATTTTTTAGCCTTCATCCAAATCTTCAAGAGCAAACCAAAGCTCTCCTTAAAAATCTACTTCACAGTCTTCCAGACTGATATCCCAACCTTCAAGTTCCATTGGTTCTAGAATAAACATATCATTGATTTCTACAACAAACCCCATGTGTTCAAGAGCAGGATCAACCTTAGTTGTTAAGCTTCTCAAGGCACTTGGATTTGATACGAATTTTTGAACACAAAGATGTGTTGAGAGGGGGGAAGTGAATCAACATATATTAAAATTTAACTAATTACATTTACAGATAAAAAAACATCACATTAAATGAAAGGAACAAAAGATAACACTTGCATCACATAGAGACTCTAGGATTTTATGTGGAAAACCTAATGATGGAAAAACCATGGTGATGATGAACTCAAAATATATGTAGCTCACTACTAACACAAATTACAATATTTGAGGCCTAATGCCTATGGACTTGCAGACTAAGGTAAACTTCCTTAGAGTAAGATACAATGAACCTAATGAGACTCACTATCTTAGGCATGATACATGAAGTTTAGAGTAAGAAAATGATTATGAAATGCTTTGAAGAAGCATCTATCACATGTTGATGATGCAGTCACTATTTTGCACAATTATCCCTTTACACTAATTTTGGGAACTTCATCTTTTTGATTCTGGTCTTTCGCTATGTACTCTCCATCACCTTCACAAATACATTTGATCTTATATATATATATCCTCCACAATAACAAAAAATTCCAATTAAGTCGGCTCCAAGATGACTGTTGAATAAAACAATTGATATTATATGGATTGACTCCAAAACACATCCAAAAATAAAAGAGATTTAGTTGTGGATCATCATACACTATATCGGGGCCCAAATAAATCACAACACATTCTTTAATACAATATTAATTGATCAGGATCAACCGCAAAGAAGAAAACAAGTCATGTTGACCCAGTAGTATCGATGCTATCAACATTATTACTGTTGGATTTCAAATAGCCAAGGAGATACCAAAATTGTTATGTGGATTGAGATGTAGTCATTGTATATCATGCACAATTTTCATTCAACCTTTTCCTGAAGTATTTGATCATAATGCACTGGCGCAAGAGGAGAAACCCACTGAATATGCAAAACAAAAGCAGTCTGAATAGACTGTAGCACATTGTTATTCAAAAACTAAACTTGTGAACCGACACAACACATTTAGAAGCTTTTTTCTACACTTGCTTAAATACAAGCAAATATTAGCATATTAATGCATTTTAAACAAAGAAAACAAAAGCCCCCCTATGAGATATTGAATCATGCTAGATCTACCAAACAAGACACTAAATACCAAAGAAGTTAAAGAAAAGTATATTAAAGAATGTACAAAACCTATCGCATAGTGGGAGTGATGCTCCTTTGATGTGAAATGGATGCCCTTTCCCACTCCCTTGATAAGCTTCCAATGATAAATATGCAAAGATGCAAGTGATGGAGATGAAAGTTCCTATAGTGCAAATGCATAAAATTGTGGATGGATTTCAAGTAGAAGTGGCTTCTATTTATAGGTTGAAGGATTGAAGAATGGAGAGATGGGAGGAATGTGGGAATAAAAGAGAGGCCATGAGATTGGGACACTTGTCTCAATGCTAATGGGTGAGGATTGAGCACATTTTGCATGTGGTTGAGATGTAAGAGGGGTGTAAAAGGCATTAAATGCTCGTGGTTGAGATGTTTTGGAGGAAAATTGTTTGGGTAAGAAAGTCAAATACAGAGAGTCAATGAAGGAACATTCTCTAGAATATGCTTTTGAGAGGATAAATGAGGTAATTTTTTAATTGAAAGAAACTATTTTCATGTGCAAGTGGGTTAATTAATCAGGGGCTGATTTAGCTCTTGGGGAGTTAAAAGCTAGAGAATTTATTAGTGATGATTAGAAGGTGATTAAAGTTAATTAATTTAGAATTTTATTAACTTTAAGTGGGTTCGTGAATTTATGATATTTGATTTAAATCATTTGGTTTATTTAATCAAATAAGAGGACTTTGGGGATTTAATTAAATAAATTGATTTATTTAATTAAACATGATGGACATTAGTGAATTAATCTAATAAACCGCTTTATTTGATTAATAGAAGAATTTGATGATAATTGATCAGAATTAGATGCACTATGTTGGTTAGGGTTATTTGCATGTCTACATTTCCCCCCCTTTGAAGTAAGGTACCTGCTGCGTTGGTTCAAAGAATAACCTTGCTGAGATCAAAGTTCAATTTTTTTTTGATTTTTGGATGCTCGAGTGGAAATAAGTACACTGGTACACTGCCCCTCGAGAGATCAGGAGAAAAGTTTGATTTTAGGGTTGATCTCACAACAAAGAGGTTCGAGATGGATGTATGGATGGTTAGACTAATAGATCTATATGATGTAAGGTAAGAAAAAGGTGTGAAAACGCCTTCCTAATGCTAATTCTAAGAGGAATAGTGTAGACTATAGGTTCAAAAATCAATTACAGTTCATTAAAGATGCATTTTACTGGAATAACATAATAGAAAATTAAGATCATACACAAAATTTGACACCAATATTAACATGGGAAAATCCCTTATGGGAAAAACCCACGCACTAAGTAAAGTCTCTTTGTATTACAGTAAATGAATTACATACATAGATTCTAACTTCATTTTTAGATGTCAATTTCATTACAACAACATTTCCTTGATCAACCTTGCACAAAAAAAATCCTTATCTTCGTTATGCCTCACTGTTACAATGCTTATACAACATACAATGAAAAACACTAACAAATCATTCAACCATCGAACCCATAACGGTTACAGTACATTGCAATGTATAGCAATAGCCATGATCAATTCATTCTCTGTACAAATGGTTTGGTTTAGTTTCCTCTATTGATCTTACTAGTCACTACCAATTCAATACAGTCCTCCAATGACCATCGTACACCTCAACAGCCAACCCAATTCAGATCCTGTTCAACCACGGTCTGCCTTCAAGTCCATCAGCATGACCAACACTATTGGCGATAGATCAAAAAGTCTCATCGAGGTATTATGTCACCTCGATGATCTTAAACTTAACTTCAGTTTGGAACACCTCATCAACATGAGTCACGTCGATGTCCAACAAGAATAGACTCATCGGCAAGAGCCAAGATGTCGGTTCAACAATCTCAGGTCTTATCGAAGACCAATGTTACCCCGATGCTGACCCATGCAATACCATTGGCAAGAGTCTCCCTGACGATTTACTCTTCGGCTAGACTTCTATCATTGCCAAGAGTTAGGAATTTCATGTCAATAGTTTAGGTCACACTGATGAATTTCATCGACAAGATCGACCATTAGTCTCACCGATCTCGTTGTTTTAGGAGGTTCAGGTTAGTAAGTTTGAGGCACATGTCTCCAACATATGATAATGATGATGCAAATGAGATGAATTAAGATGCTGAGAATAATAAATCTATATTATCCTAAATGTATTAAATGATGATACAATGCATGTGAGATGAAAGATGTGTCCTATTATGTGATATGTATGAGTATGCAGGATGGGTATGTTGTTGTTTTATGAATGCAGGATGGATGCATGTCATGATAGCATGTTAGTGTGAAAGAGGATAGAAGAATGTGAGAGATCAACCCTTGATTCTAAGAAGATGCAAAAGTCTAACAAGTCTATGAGTCATCGAGACTTTATCAAATATGATGATGAGTGGTGATGATGTATTGCTTATCCAAGGATTGGGGATGTAAAGAGCATAGCTTTCCTTATGTTTGATAACACACATAGATACGATGCATCAAGGTACAAATAACCAGGATGAAGTGGTATCTAGTGTGATGGAATTTGACTCAAAAAATAGATAGGATTATTCTTGTTCACACTTGACATACAAATTTTTTTTAGAACGTAGCTTGGGTATTTCAAACATCTCAGACCAAAACATAGAAAGGAAAAACTTCCCAATGTAATAGTCAATAAGGTATCCAAAACATCCTCCCTACAAATTGAAAAAAAATAGTATGTGTTGGCATATGGCTCAGGGAGATTACTGGTATGGCTTCTAGTGTTGTCATTGATGGCAACTAAAGTCACTATGTGGTCCGTAGATCCAAACCTAGTCATACCGGCAGCTAAAGTCAAGTACATTGTATTATTGGCAAAGAACATGATGAACATGGTATCCGGTTAGTATGTCAATCTGTATGCTTCACCGAATCATCATATTGTGTTGTGTATCCCTAGGACAAGTTGTTAAGCATTTATGGTACCTTATTGGTAAGTTTTGTGATGTTGCATCAATCCGTGTACGAGTAAAGAGATCCAGCATAATGATTTTCTGTCTATTTATTCATTATGGCTGACCTAATCAATGAAGCATGTTGTGGATGTATAAGGGATGATTGTTTAATTGTTTCTATGTTTGAGAATTTTGTCTTGGGTCCTAGCTATGGTTTGGCCGACATGTGTGGGCACACATCAAAAATTATTTATGCTTTGAATCCGACATGTAGAGAATATTATATTTTGTGTGAAGCTGACATATAGTGTTTGAATTCTTAATAGAAGGTATTTATGCGAGTTCAACCAATTCATTTTGTGTGCATGAGATATATGAGAGCAATTGTAGGGCAGAGAAGTTGGGTGTGCGAATATTAGAAGATCAACTATGAGAATTTTTCTGATACATAAGAGGATTTGGTGACAGAGCAGAAGCGAAGTGCAGAGTCTGATAGAAGGTTCAAAACTTGATTTATGAGCTTCACCAGAACTGAAACCAAGCATTTGCAGATGTTATCTTCTCAGTTCAAACTTTTTTTGTAATCTCTAACATTTTGTAAGGTAGTGAGCCTTCTTTGTTTTGAGTAGTGAGCTCTATGCAATGTGCCTGAATGCATGTGCATTCTCTTTTCTTCATACTTTTAACAAAGTATATAAATTGTGGATTAATCTCCACCGTGGTTTTTCCCCTAGTAGAGTTACCATGTAAAAATATTGGTATTATGGTGCTTTGATTATTTTTTTCATGTGCTTGCATCTTTATTTTTGTTTATGTGTTGTTAATGGTTTAGGATCTAGATTTAAAGGTTAAATTTGTGGAACATTGATTCACCCCCCCTCTCAGTGTTCCTTGAGTCCAACAATTGGTATCAGAGCAATTGAAAATGGATATAGATTATCCTTTTAGGTTTGGAACTTTGATCATATGTATCATGATGTATTTAAATTGCTTGCCGCAAAATGATAATGTTGTATGGAAGGAGAGTGAACCGATCTGTAAGAATTTTTTTAAGCATTTCAATACTCTAGAAAATTGTGAGAAAGTTTATGCAAATTTCTTTAGAGAGTTGTGAGGAAAATTTGGAGTAGTTGGTATTTCTCTTCTGATAAAAACAACTAAAGTTGGATCATCTTCCAGTAAGATGGAGAGGAAGCAGAAAAGAGCAATAGAGTTTATTGATTATACTCCTCCAGTACTCAAGTCTCCTAAAACTGAAGGAAAAGGAAAATAACAGATAATTGTGGACATACTTGATGAAGACCCTGATGAATACACCCCAAGAGATGAACCAGAATTAGTCAAACTAGATGAAACAATGGTTGAAGGAAATGAAGAAGAAGGAACTTTATTCAAAATAAAGATAATACAAATAGTTTAGGAGAAAGATGGAATGCAAAATATTGCAGACATGTGGTTAGATCGACCCTCATATGAGATGGATTTGATTGAGAGTACTCTAGGAATATACTTTGTGTAGAATAACATTGAATTGGAAAGTTTGCAGAATGTATTTCCTGAAGAGTTGATTGAGTGTATTAAGGAAGTTGTGGCCTCTGACTCTTAGGATAAGAAAGAGGAGGAAATAATCCTACACTTGCAGGAGCAGTTCAAGCTATCCCTTACAAAATTGAAAAAGAAAATAAATGTGTTGAGACTGTGCATCAATTTAGCTAATGACATCTACAATTATTTTCTACGTTGGCCTCATGTTGTTGGAAAATACAAAGTCAAGCTAGAGAAAATTGAAAGTGAATTGAATAAAAATTTTCGTGACTACAATATGGTTCAGGACCAGGATGGAGTAGTAAAGAACATAATTCATGAGTTGCGGGTTGAGCACACAAAGATTCACTTTTCCAGAAACACTATTATGGACACCTTTTGGAAAGTAAAGGATCAAACTAAATGTAGATTGGAGCAACTGATTGAAGTCCTAAGGAAAGTAGAGAAGTTGGAAGAAGAAATTACAATTTTGGAATCCCTCATTCAGATCATTAACCAGACATTAGAAAATAATAGTCTGATAATAATTAATGGGATTGTTGTAGATGCTTGGAAGAAATTCCTTCTAGAGATGAAAAATAAGTATAAAATGATTTTCTAATTTGTGTAGCAGACGTAGTTTTCCAAATTTTGATCAAATTTCTATTTAGCAAAGGGAGAGAGAGAGAGTAGTAAAATTTTGATTTAGCAAATAAAAAGGAAGAAGTGCAGTAAGAATGCTACAAAAAGGGGAGAAAAAGTAGTAAATTTTTGTCATTGATGTCAAAGGGGGAGAGAATGTAATGAAAAATTCCTTGACATCCTAAGGGGGGGCAGTGTTTTGTTGTGTTTTGAAATTTTGGAGTTTGGCAGTGTACTTCTGGTTTTGACACAGTCATTTTTCACTAAGTGTTGCCATCAATGCCAAACGGGGAGATTGTTGGCATATGGCTTAGGGAGATTATTGGTATGGATTCTAGTGTTGTCATTGATGGAAAATGAAGTTACTATTGTGGTTTGTAGATCTGAACCTAGTCATACCAGCTGCTAAAGTCAAGTACAGTGTATTACCAACAGAGAACATGATGAACAGGGTATCTGATTAGTATGCCAATCCGTATGCTTCACTGGATTATCATCTTGTGTTGTGGATCCACAAGACAGGTTTTTAAGCATGCATGGTACCTTATTGGTAAGTTTTGTGATTTTGCATCAATCTGTGTACGAGTAAAGAGATCTGGCAGAATAATTTTCTGTCTATTTGTTCATTATGGACAGCCTAATCAATGAAGCATGTTGCAGATGCATAAGGGATGATTGTTTAATTATTTCTATGTTTGAGAATTTTTTTTGTTTCCTAGCTATGGTTTGGCTGATGTGTGTGGGAACACATAAAAAATATTTATGATTTGAAGCTAAAATGTAGAGAATATTATATTTTGTGTGAAGCTGACATATAGTGTTTGAATTATTAATAGCGGGTATTTATGCGAGTTTGGGAAATTCATTTTGTGTGCATGAGATATATGAGAGCAGTTGTGGGGAAGAGAAGTTGGGTATGTGAATATTAGAAGATCAGCTGTGAGAATTTTGCTGGTATAGAAGAGGATTTGGTGACAGAGCAGAAGTGAAGTGCAGAGTCTGATAGAAGGTTCAAAACTTGATTTATGAGCTTTACCATAACTGAAACTAGGCATTTGTAGATGCTATCTTCTTAGTTCAAAATTTTGTTGTAATCTATAACATTTTGTAAGGTAGTGATCCTTCGTTGTTTTGATGAGTGACTTCTATGCGGTATGCCTGAATGCATGTGAATTCCCTTTTCTTCATACTTTTAATAGAGTATATAAATTGTGGATTAATCTCCACCGTGGTTTTTCCCCTAGCAGGGTTTCCACGTAAAAATATTGGTGTTATGGTGCTTTGATTATCTTGTTCATGTGATTGCATCTTTATTTCTATTTATGTGTTGTTAATGGTTTAAGATTTGGATTTAAAGTTAAAATTTGTGGTTTAAGATCTAGATTTAAAGTTTAAATTTGTGGAACACGAATTCACCCCCCCTCTCTGTGTTCCTTGAGTCCAACAGTATGACCAAGGTTATATTACAAGAATATCCAACAAGCACAACAAACAAAAGTTAATGATCAATGCCGCATTCATTTCTCTTTAAATCGTTTTGATTAGACATTATTAAGAGGTCATTGGAATGAGCACAATGAGATAAATAAAAAACAAGATCGAGTACACAAACAAGTCTATGTTGTTCATAACTCTAGCCAAAGGGATGTGTTTTGCTTAGGATAATTATCCAAAGTGATTTCCAAAATATAATTTTCATTATAGGAGGGATGCATCCTAGGACATGTTAGTGGATGGTGGAAATTTGATAGGTTATTTGAAAAGGCCATTGATATAAGGTTCGATTGACATGTTTGAGAATGATCAAGAGTTTGATTTTGCATTAAAAAGTTTGTTGTTTCAATTTTGATTTTGCATTTGAAGTTTGCTTTTGCTGATTTTTGTGGTTGTTTCTGTTTGTATTGCCGAAGGATGAAGGTAACAATTGATTTATTATGGATGATTGATTATTGTGGGTGAAGCGAAATGAGATGGATGTATTTTTCAAATATTTGGATGTTTTTGAAATGTTATGAGGCTATTTTATGGATTTTTTGCGTTATTTAAATGTTTTTATGTTTTTGTGTCTCTAGGGCTCATCAATGATGGCCTTTCCTATGTTTAAGCTCAAATACAACGTAGTTCAGATTACCATGTTTTTGATGTTTTCTGCTTTTATGAGTGTTTTTGGATTTTGATATGTTTTGGATGCTTTTTGGATTTTCACATGATTTTGATGATTTGGATATGGATATGTGTGATGATATCCATGATCTATTTTAGGATTTGTTGAAAACCAAGCTAAGGTTGATTGATCTGATTGATGGATTGATGATGATAACATTGTTGAGGATACATAATAATGCAAGGATAGTGTTAAGAAACATGAGGATTGGGAAGGATATCCCAAGATGATGAAGGATTGATGATGATAACATTGTTGAGGATACACAACAATGCAAGGATAGTGTTAAGAAACATGAGGATTGGGAAGGATATCCCAAGATGATGATGGATTGATTGGATTTGATTGATCAAGATTGTGAAGCTTAGTTTGGAACAAAATTTGATTGAATGATTTGATGTGATGCTCAAGTGTAAATTAGATACAACTGATATTGATTGTTTGGATCGATGTTTGACAAAAGATAATGCTTGATAAGGAACATCTTCCTGTCAAAATATGGCATGTGCTTGTGATTTGGATTTTGTCTTGCAAATTCTTTGACCAATTTGATTTCACATTTTTCAATGTTTAGATCACCACATAAGTTGGAAGATATAGATCAAGATTTATTCCCAAAGCAAGATGTAAATATATGCCCCTAGTTTCTATCAATGTAAGGAATTCCATGGGTGGATGCATGGATAGATGTATGGATGGAGGGATATGGTAAGCACACAAAGGATGCCAAGGATTATCTTGTGATAAGATAAGGTGTTCAAATGGAGGATGTTCATTTGGATAATGCTTCATTGCTTAGATAATGTTGGGTAGGATATGATCAATGATAATGACCTATGTCAAGATGTTTACCATAAGCAAGTGTAAAGTGTACACCAAACTTTGTCAAGATCAAGATAATTTGGAAGATAGATGGTAATGGGTTGGATAAATGGTTCATTGATGAATGGATTTATTATGGATAAGATGGATGGAGTGTTGGATTTATTATGGATGAGATAAGATGCTTTCACCTAAACTAGCACATGAAGATGCTCGATTCTACACATGATGCTTGTTTTTCAGGTTTTCATCATGGTACCTATCCAAAGTGCCACCATAGTGGTTTTCATTGGGGGACAATTTTTTTATCTTTACTCTTTTCATGTTTTTTTGATTTTTTTGTATTTTTGTGAAAGATTTTAAGTTCATTCCAAACCACCTAGTGGTGCTAATGTAGATTCTATCATAATGTGCCATTGATATATTTCTTGAAGAAGTTGCTTTGCTAAGATACGTGCACTTGAATGCAACTTTTGAGATTCTTGATCTTATTTGTTGATATCAAAGTTAACTCTGTCTTTATACGTACATCACAATAGAGTTCCCTCTGAATCTTAATGATGAAGGGTTACTTCCAGTACATGGTCAACATGAGAATTGGATATCATACATGGAGGTGTGGATGGAGTGTGTTTAGGAATAAAAGATGGATTGGTTGATAGTTTGGAACCTTTGACTCTCCAAACATGGGAAGATGAGCAATGATGGGTGGATACAGAAGTGAAGTGTGCATGGAATTAGGACCAACTACTTGATATACTTTGTACGTCGCTTGGGAAGCTTGATTTTTCCTTTGTGGACATCTTTGATGGATATTTTTCCCTTTTTTATTTTTCCCCATAGTTTCTTTGACTGATGGAGTTTGATAGGGATGATCTATCTTTATATTTTTTGGTATCCATGTGTATTTGATTTGTCCATTATACTTCCCAACTTCTTTTTATTTAATAATTTCTTTGTACTTTGATTCAAATCTTTCTTTTGATTTTGGCCCCAATTTTTGGATGGGGTGATGGGTGGATGAAGATTCGTGACGTGGCTGGTTGTAGTATTGGCACTGGTTTCATCATAAGGATTCTTCATGCTCCATATGTTGATGTTTTCTTGAGATAAAGTTTTCCCTAGTACTGTGGAAGTGGTACCTTCATGCTTTGATTTTTCCTATTTTGAGATGTCCTATTTAGCAAACATTCTTTGATAAATGACCATTGTAGATGATGTTATTTCAATTTGCTGCTCTACTGACTCCAGAATATCCTATTCTGTTTGACCTATTTCCTTGAGTGGATAATGCTGGATATCTTCATACATGATGTCATCAATCTAATCTTGATGTTGAAAAATCATCCTTACTGTAGGAATCAATTACCTCATGTTCTTGTGTAATAATTTCAAGAGTAAAGGAATCTTGTTCTGAATGAAGATCATCTACATGTCCATCTAAAGAAAGCATCTCATGGGTAGATGGAGGAGTATGTGTTATATGGATATGATCATCATTTGTGACATCTTGTATAGATTGGAGAGTGTCAATTAGATCATTGTAGTATCTTGGAGGTATGAATTCCTGATCTTGAATGATTTTAGAATTGCTTTCGACATGCCTTGGATCAAGTACTTGAGATGGGTCAATTTCAAAGGATGAATTGCTTACAAAGGTTTATTGGATATCTTCATTAGGCATGGGAAGTGACTCAATATCCTCTTGATCTTTGAGTGGATTTGGATCAAGTGTGGAGTTGAGGATTCCTTCAATATCTACAACCATGAGTCAAAGGATGTCAATATTTCTTGGAAAGGACCATTGCTAGACTTTGGTGAAAGATGGTGGTCATGCTTTGGAATAAATTCTTGAGATATGTCCTCTAAATCCTTAGGTGATGTAGAGACATTGTCAGTTACATGATCATTGGTGGATGGATCTTGGATTATGTCAATAGGATCAAATAATTCTAACACTCTTTGAAATAGATCATTGTGGGATATTGTTGATGGGTTTTGATCATGACTAAAATTTGACTCTTGATGTATGTTGATTTGATCATTAGATGAAGTAGAAACATCTTCAAGGTGCTCATTGATGGATAGATCTTGATCATTGTTTTCAGCAATTATGGTGGAGAGATTGTCACTGCTATCACTAGTGGTTGAATCTTGATCATTGTCCTCAATAGTTATTTTTTGTTGATCAATAAGGTCTTGGATGAGATTTTTGAGTTGAATACAATTTGATGTTTTATGAAGATTTTCTCTATGATATTGACAATAAGATTTACCTTTATTTCGAGGGAAGTTTATGACACAGTTGAAAGCACTTACTTTTGGAAGAGTGATGATTTTTGCATTAACTAGCTTGTGTAATTCAAATTCAATTAGCTCTCCCAAAGGAGTGTATTCACACTTGTTACCTTGGAGATTTGTACTTGTTGAAATTGACCCTGTGGTGATTGATTTTGGAGATGTGGTGATTGGGCTTGTTGTTGATGTTGTTGATCTTGATATCCAACCTCTTAACATTGGTGATATTCTTCTTGATGAGGTTGTGGAGACAACTCAATGTTTTGATGACATGGTTTAACCAATGGGGGAGTGTGTAGATTTTGGGGTGGGGATGTCTCTTGGTGATATGAATCAACAAATTTTTGAAGTATAGCAATTTGATTTTGCAAAATTTGTTCTTGATTTGGATCTTGAAACCCTTGATATAGTTGATTTGGTTTTTGGTCAAGCATATTTGGAATATAAACTTGTGGTATTTGTATGGGATCATGCACAAATTGATTTTGGACAATGTTCTAATTTGGGATGATGTTTGGATTTTTCATTATAGGTTGACATGGAACATTGTTGTGGTTGAGAAACATACTACTTTGATTTGGGTAACTTTGTTTTTGCATGAGGTTACCTTGAATTGGATCAATACATTGATTTGTCAATATATTGCTTGGATTTTGAACAACATTGGTTTTATTTGCAAACGTATCTATCCCATTGTTCACCAAGTGTGTATTTGATACGTTCATGTTTGATAATTTTGTACTTGGTATATTTAAATTTGGAATGTATGGATTGGATGGGATAATGTTTTTTTGTTGAAGACTCGTATATTGATCGTTTGGTTGATAGATTTGTAAGTTTCTACTTTGATTTAAATCTACCATAGGGAAATGTGTTCCAAAATTTAGATTGGGCATACTCACATTTGTTGTACCATTGAAGTTTGTAGGAGATAATGATGCCATGTATGGATTGTATAAATGTGAGTTTTGATAATCAATTGGTATTGTAAGGCTTTGATAGTTTGGTTGATTTAGATTACTCATGATGTATGAATCAAGTTTATATTCCATATTTACTTGTGTTTTGACCTTGTTGTAAAAGTGATCCTCTAAGGTTTTGAGGACCAATAATGAAATGAAGGATGAAAGGGTGAGTGATATGGGTGTTTGAAATTTTAAGAACTTTGGATCAATACTAGACCTTAGGATTTTGATTTGGGATGTTTGGATTTTGGATAATGAACTTGTGAATCCCAAGATGGACATGTAATCTTTAGGATAAACTTGTTCAAATAGGTATGAATTTAACTAGAGGTATGAGAAAGGATACATTCTCACACTCCTAACTAAAAAAGGTGATTTTGATTTGATTGAAGGATTTACCCAAAGTCTAAAATATTGATGTTTCCAAAGCTTTAAAGTTGTTTGTGGGATGGAGATGATAAATGTTTGGGAGGATGGATGGAGTGTTTGATTTGGTCCTAAATGAACCTAAGAGGGATCTTGTTTACAAGACCAAGATATTGAAGAACATGCGTTACCCTATGAGTAGTTCAAACCAAAAGACCAATGTTTTGTTTGGATGACCATAAGACAAAATATAACAAGCACATGTGTGGGGTTCAATTTGAGTTAATATTGATTATTGAATTGCTTTTACCACATCCACTTGTCTTGCTTAAATTTCAAACTAAATGTCTATCTTAACTCCTTTTCATTCCACAAGGTCCATTATGTGAAAATAAAAGAATCAAGGTCATAGTTTTCCTAGGCTAACTTTGGAGAGAGAAAATTGAGATATGGGCCCAAATATTTAGAAGCCTCTAAGGATAAAATCCCTAGGGACAAGTAGTAATAATTGGACCCTTCAAGGATATTTGTTCTTTTCAAAGGCTTTGAAATTTTGATGAATTCTTTAATGTTTTCCTTAAAGTTTGAGATCCAAACAATGTATTTGACTGACTCACAAATTGTACAATCGTAGGATAGAAATGGCTATACTTTGTTGAGTCCCCACTCGGATTTCTCCAAACACTGAGACAAAGCAAACAGTTAGAGATTTGGTGACATTGGCTCCCCTCCATGACACACACTTCTCGGGACCACAAAATCTTAAAGATATGAAGACCTTAAGGATTTATAATATTTCTACTTTGAATTATATAAATGTGGGGCGACTTCAGAATGACCGTTATTGCACCAACACAAATTAAGGATTTTGGCCTTTTAAACAAAGGGTTGTAGTAAGGACATCCAGTTCAGGGAGTATAATGATAAACTTCATCAAGAGGTATCCCAACCATTAGAAAAAAGTTATTTATGCATCATAAAGATACTGGGGGAGAGCTATCATGTACCGCTTCCCATCGATTGCAAACTTTCCTTGCAAACACAAATTTATATAGCGGTTTGGAAGAGCTTGGTGTTAGTTCGTTACCGCTTGGGTCGTTCCCTTAGGGTGAGTAATTTTTCCCACCAAGGTAGGCAATCTAAAGATAAAAAAAGTGAAGAATTACATTTTTAGTTTGACTGCCTAAAACATTAGGAGGGAACACACACAATACCTTTCCTTCACACTCGCATGATTGTTCAATTTTAGATCCAAATTTGAAATGTGTGAGTAATTTTAGACAACCAATGTCACTAGAATTCTTTTGATTCTCAAGATTTTTGGGAGGCATGAGAGAAGTGCATACGCATTTGAATGACACAAATTGTAAAAATTCACAAAACAATTGAAAGCACGAGTTCTTTTTAAACCCCAAAGCAAAGATGAATTCATTTTAAAGTGTGTGAACCCTAATCCTAATACCTACAAAACAATGAGAACAAACACATTAAGTTAGATATTGCAAGAAAGAACAAGGATTCCCCATGAAATCCATTCACCAAGTTCAAATTAGGAAAAAATAAATGAAGAACACAATGAAAATAACAAACTAAAGATTGAATCCTAATTGAACTAATAAATTTATGATCCCATGGGGGAATTGGTGCCAATTTGATGTGAAAATTAGCCCTTTCCCGATTCCTATTATGTAAGATTGATGTGATAGAGAGATTTGATCCACTTCGTTGATGTTGAAGAGTGATCCAAGCTAAAAAAATGTATAACCTAGCTAAGATTCAAGAATGATGGATGAAAGTTGATAGATATTTGAGCATGGTAACTTTGCATAATTTGTGGATGATCAAATGAGGATATGAGCTCTTTATTTATAGAATGCCAAGATGGATGAATGTCCCAATTTGAGCAATGTGGGACTAACATTCATCCAATGGCAAGATGCCACTTGTCCACCTATGAGTGGATGGAGGATGTGTAAGTTTTGAGGATTGTGCCAATAAATACCTATTTTTGAATTTCAAATTTGTTAAAATGACTTGCAAGAGGGAAGGGAAAATGCATTAAATGCCACTTGGCTCAAGGAAAATGACATGTAAGATGGAGTAAATTCCTTGTTGGATGTACATGTCAACTTGTGTTGATCGTGTTTTCTACACAATAACAGCCAGACGGAATATGATATCCTATCTCTCTTGAAAGGTAAATCTCTATCAGAAAGCCTCAAGAGATAACCCCAAGGTCTCTAATGTTAGGTCCTGATAGTGCATAAAACAACTTAGTAACGACATGTGAAAATGTTGGTAATCACAATGGGACCTTACCATGAGCAAAATGCTGAATAAATTTTATCAAACTTAACAAACTGGTGATCCTTCAATCCAAGATTTAACCCAATGATTAAAGAAATAGAAAAGGATAAGGGTTTTAAAGAGAATTCTAAACCTAATAATACTTCTAAAATTAACAATGTAAGTAACCAATACTCAAAATGGACCAATCGCTCAAAACTGATTTCTACTTAACCAAGATAAATCTACAATCTCACATAAAACAATGCAATCTTCTGAGGTGTTAAGATTTTCAAATCATGAACACTCATTCAAACAACCCTATTGCAGTTGAAGTGAATAAACCTTCACAATCAAACTTAGGCACAAGGAATATGAAAAGTTCAGGCTAACTTTGCAAAGCAACTAACAATCAGTTGGTTGCAAAAAGTATGGACTGAGAGATTGAAACAACATTTAAATATCAAATCACAAACCTTATCAAATCGAATCTAATCTAGATATTTACCAACTCAAAGAAATTTTAAAGATGGAATGGAAAAAACCATGCAAAAAAAGAGAGCACAAATATGGCACCAAATCACAATGTCACTATTTGCATTCGAATTGTTCACTGTAGCAACAATTTTAGCTTTCTGTTACAATTTTTGCTTGAGGGCAACTACCTGCTAACCTACTCTACTTCTATATTTTGATTACAAGTTCTAACTTCCTAACTATTTCCAACTATCTAATTCTTCTAACCCTTTACAAATGAGGCAACATGCCCAATATATAGAAATCCCTAGAAATTCGTCGGCCAGGCAAGGGTTTCGCAGCAATAACTCAACACAACAACCTAGCCAGGAGAGTCTTCGAAATGGGTCAACAGGCATTAAATGTGCATCTTGTCGAGGTCAGCCAAGGATCCACAATGCAGCTCGGATGACGCATGAGAAGATAATAGGGAAGTGCAAATCGCACTGCAGCCTATCATTAGCTCTCTTCCCTATTATCCCTGTGCCGATCTGACTCTTCATGTAGCTTCAAGAACGCTCCATCCAAGTCGGCCATAGGTGGTACTAGCAGAACCCTAAGCCACCTCTCCATGGACACAATCTTGTCCCTTGAGTGTTCGACTGACCTATCCCAATCTACCTTGTATGCCACATGTTTATCAATAACTGTGATGTAGGTGGCCGTGTCATCGAGTTGGTGCTCAGAAACAAAACCATCATCAAGTGGTGCATACACATCATGCCACCATTCTCTCAACTGTTCCAAGCTCAAGTACTTGGGCGTGATCTTTCTTCTTCCTGTCATGATTTCGAAGAAGGTAATGGAACCATTGTAAATCTCATTCAAGGTGTCATCAATCTACTTCCCTCATTTGTGAATCTTTTTCAATACCTTCTGCCTGATTTGCAGTGCCTCGAACCGCTCCCAAGGTTCAGCAACTCTAGAGGAAGAAAGAATCCGGTCGCTTACCAACTTGTCATGGGTGTATTCCATTAGAATTCTAGTTTTCTGTAGAAGGAGGTCCATATCCTCCTTATCTTGTGCCAACACTTGTTTCAACCAATCAGTCGCCATAATAGCATCTTTCCCCGTTGACAGGATCTCCTTAATAGCCTCATCACCCTTTTCTTGCAATCCTTTCAACCAATTCATAGTGACAAGGGTGCAAGCTTTCATTTTTTCAAGCTCATTTATGGTCTCCTGAGGTAGAGGATTGGTAGTAGAGGAGGAGGGATTAATGGACTACAGAGGCTTTATTAATTCCTCGAAGCACTTCCTGAGATTTTCATTTTCTCTCTTCAGCTCTTGCTTGGCCTTCATTTCCTTCCTCAATCGATCTACCATAACTGCACTAGAGACCTCATAGTCCTCAATATCCTGCTCAACTGATGTAGGCCCGAGATTAAAAGTCTGTATATCATAATCACTTCCAGCCACATCATCTCTGTTTTTGTCTGGAACAGGGGTAGCAATATGAACCACCTTGTTATGTGCCTCATCCCTCTCGACTCGTGAGATCACCTTAGCCTTCTTTTGTCCTTTATCTTTTCCAATCTTGGCCAGTAGTACGTCCTAGTTCGGTGGACTATCTTCCATTACCACCTGCTTTCTCTTTATTTATTTCTCTAGCCAATTAGGGACAGTGGACTCCAATTGCACTCTGCTCTGCCCAATTTCTTCTTCATGTTGTTCTCCTGCCATTCCCTCATTCAAATTCTGTCTCTTAGGGGTCTCATCCATTTTACTTTCTTCCTCTACAACATGCTCCTCTTCATGTGTAGGTGATGGATCCCTCATTGCTTCTACCTCCCTTGGAGGAGATTCAACTGCTTCAGTTCTAATTGGAGAGTCTGCATGTGCAACCATAGGGGACTACATTATCTTTTCAATTTCTGCCTCTACACTATGGCGTTCCCCTTCATGAAATTATTCTTCTCCTGTATTTGGATCGTCATCAATCTCATTTGTCTCACCTGGTTCACTTTGGGTTTTATGAGTGGGAGGGAGGTCATCATGCTGCTTCTCATGAGAATCCATCAGAGGTAGGTCAGCCTTAGGAACACCATCCCTGGGAGAGGGAGTCCTAGACTTCCTTGCATATACTTGGGACTTCTCCTCTGAGATTTCAACATCCACTACTGGTGGGGCAACTTCTTCTCCAACCCTGGAGCTAGCCTTCTTTGATAATTTAACAATTCTTCTCCTCTTAGACACAGTAGCACCAGCCTCAGGACTATGTTTTTCAGTCTCTTTCATGCTCATGCTTCTTAGTCCTAGTCCTTTTCTTAGCCTTTGGCTTCCTCTATTTCACTATTTCTTGGGCCTCTTTTGCTTGAATGCTTTTAGATTTAACTTTGATAGGGGAATCTAGCTTTCCCTTGCTCTTTGGATCCTGCTCGGTGGACTCCTCAGAAGTAGAATGGGAATCTAAGTCCCCCATCAGGGTATAGGTGCATTGTATTCCTTTGTTTTCCAACTCCCATACCGTGTGTTTGAGCCACATCCTAGTGAATTTGAGGACTGGATCCATCAGTTGCTTCAGCTCTATTTTTTCGTCCTCTAACCAATCCACATCACCAATAGGCCTATCCTTTACTACCTCATAGGCATGGTCCTGAATTATGTTCCCATCATCTTCCAATTGATCAGGCACTGGTCTTACATTACATAATCAAACTGCATCAATTGGAAGCTGGGAGAATTTATTCCTTCTGACCTCGCATTCATCACTGCAGTTGGCCCAATAGTCCTCTAATTTTACCTTATGGTTGTACTCTCTACTAGCCTTCTTTTGAGCCTCCCCAGTGATGTCAAATCTGAATCTCTTGGAGTGGAGAGCAAGCCAAGAGCACACAATTCTTCTTCTGAAGCTTGAGTAGAACCAATGGAAGGACATACCTCTCCAGTGCCAATCCTTAGGGGAAAATCCCCACCAAATCCTGTCTTATGTTTGTCCTTCTTGACAATGGCATCGAAGTAAAAAATCTGCCTAGTTACTTCTAGCAATATGATGTGGTCAGTGGGATACCTCTGAAGTTTGTACGGGGCCTTTGATAGCCATCAATCTAGATGTAAGAGAAGGTTGGGAACTAAATGAACCAAGCTCCATACTTCTTGATGAGCCCCTTATCCAGATCTGAAATCCTGACATGCTCTGCCTCCAGAGGAATTCTGGTGATATGCATGGTGAATGCATCATTTGCCCTACTATAGTCAGAGCCTCCTAAATACAACTGAGGGAAAACTTCATAGATGATGTCCTTTTCAAAAATTCCCTTTGTATCCAATCCTCTATAGGTATGGAATCTAGCTAGTGCATAGACCAAATATGAGGTCATTGTGAAGGTATTTGTCTACAACACATTGGACAACTGCTTATGAATGACTTGGCTGATGACCCCTACCCAATGGTAGTCAATTTTCCCTTGTTCCATCCTTACAATGGCATGACACATCCAATTCTCAAATGTACCAGCACTCTTCAATCTGACCACCCTACTCAGAAAGGTGATGGCATCGTAGTACTCCTTGAATATTGCTTTGAACAGCTACGTAGGCAATTTGGAGTAGTGGGACTTGGGCTTCTCCAGCTAGGAATTGATTAGCTACTGTGATTTCATAGTTTGGTCATCATAGAATTCCTGGGCTGCCTCAATGGTGAATCCCACCACATAAGATCTATCTGGCATGTTGAAGGTTTGGGCAATGGAGACCGGGTTGAGATTAGCAATAACTCTCGCCTGAGGCCCAATGATCCTTTGCATATCCAGATCATAGTGCCTGGCGCACTCAAGGACCAGCTCATAGCATTGCAATGTAGAAGGGAAACTGGCTACATGGGACAAGCCCGATTCCATCATCCTTCTAGTCACCAAAGGGGGATCCTCATTCACCATCCTTGCTTTAAACTCCTCATAGTCCTAGAGGCCAACATTTGTATCAGTCACTTCTCACCAGACAAAAGTGATCTTACTCTCAGGGACCTTGCTCTTAATGTCCAACTTGATCCTCTCTACATCAGACAACGAGGAGCCAGCTGCTACCTTACTTGACTCAGCCTGCACTCCACATGAAAACATAGTAAGAACCATAGGAAAGCAAGGTTAATCTATCAAAACACTGTTAGAATGCATCTCATATAGTTAGGGCATTGTTAAAATTCACATAAAATGACCACAACAAATTTTGGGTTTCAAGACCATCCTTGGAATTTGAGCTAGAGAGGAATTTCAGGAAATTCCAAACCGATCAGATTCTAGCGGAGTAACCAAAAAACACCTACTTAATCTTTAAACTTGATCATTTTTTCATCAATAAATCACATGAAAGACCCAATTATGACATGAAATAATCATCAAATGCATCACAAATTATAATCGAATCCAATTATCTCATGTTCCCTTATATTTCATCAATTTTCGGGGAAATCTGTGAGGGACGGATTTCCGCGAAGAATGGGCCAAAGAAGAAGCTTCAGAAGACCTAGGAGATGATGGATTTCAGAGAAATCTAGACCTAGCGGACATCCATGGTTTAGGCATAATTCCACACCATTGGGGAGGTCCTGGGATGCAGGTTTTGGTAAGAGTTAAGACCTCGTGGAGAAGTCCTGGCGAAGCCACGAAGTTATGCCGAAAGATGTTATTAGAAAATGCCTCGCCAAGACATGGGGAATTTGATGCAACGTCTAGGCAAATGACGATATAGCCAACAATAAAGATATGATCAAAGGTCAGTCAGGGTAAGGTCTTGGCGAATTCATCTTGTCTCACCAACTGACGGGTCCAAGTAAACACCTCGGCTAGACTTAAGTTTTTGATATGAGGTCTCAGCGAAGTGGTGGTGTTATGTCGACTAAGGCTTGGTCTGAATTCGGCCAGAGGTCTCAGAAAAAAGATCCGAGATCGCTAAGAAAAGAAGGCCTTGCCACAATGCCTTGGCGACCATCAGGAGTCTCAGCAAAAGCACAGACTTAGCAAGAGCGGGGAGCTCGCGGTAAGGTCTCAGCGAGGGCGAAAGTCCCAGCAACAGAATGGAAGATCAGCGTGAGAATCACAGTGTCATGGCAACTACAAACAGACCTATGAAGGGCTTCGGTGAGACATGAATGACCATAGTGACATCTCCCTGACTTCGAAGGGTTACAGTGACCACAAAGAGTGAGGCTGGGAAAAAAGCAAAAGGTGCTCGATGGGAGGTCTCACCGAAGGACGGATGTCTTAGCGAAAGCAAATGAAAGATCGGTAAAGCTACGGGATCCCGCCATGACCTCTTGGCGACTTGGACTGGTCTTGCCGAAAATGAGGATGAACAAGGATGTCAATAAGACATCCCCTCATGGGGTGAGGTCTTGGTGAAAGCAAAGGTTTCACCGACTGTCGGATACACAAGATTTCATCGGTGTAAAAAATAATAGTGTCTCGGCGATCTGACATGAGCCTAAGAAGACTACTTTGGTGAACCTCAAGATGGGATGATATGATATCTTAGTGAGCCTAGATGGTTATAGTGAAGGGACTCCATAAGGGATGGAGAGTCCCTATTCCATCCAGACACTGAACCGACTATGGATTTTGACAAGTTTAACTTAGGGCAAGTTAGGGGCGGACCTCTCACAGATTTTCTTTGCATTCCAGGTCAATCCTAAGATGAAATCACCTGATATGGAACTTCCCTAGGTTTGAACCCTATTCACCCACCATTAGCACATAGGAAAGCTCAAAATTTAGTTATTTGCACTGTTGAGTCACCACTAGGGTTTATTAGTTACTCTCGGGCAAGATTCATTGAAATGCAAATAGACAAAAGAGCTCAAAACTTACCTGGGAGATGACAAAGGATGCAATACAAAACAACCCTAGTGCGAAATAAACAAATAAATAGGAACTAAAATCCCACAAGCCCTCACAAAACCAACGTGCCATTCATAATTCAATTCAAAGCAGAGCAATCAGACACATACCATTATCAAGCAGGAACTGATCCCAGAAGCAGCGAATGCGAAGCTCAATGGCACCCACAAAGAATAGAGGGAAAAAACACAAGAAATAGCCACCAAATCAATTAATTCAAGCCCAAATGCCTCAAAACGAAGTCAATCGATCGTAGGAATGTGCTTCTTAGCTCAAATTATGGTAAATAGTGAACATAATGGCGCAAAAGATCTCAGAAATCAAGTAGGTTCTAGCCTTCCGAGCACGTACGAAGCCATTAATGCGCCCGATAAGACAGTCATGAAACCTGGGGAACTGACGATAGGGCAGAGTCCAGGGAAATCCAGACCACACGAAAATCCATGAAGAACCAAAATTCCCAATCAACAAGGTCCAACCGGAATCCAAGCGGGATCCGGGAAAATCTGACCAGGGCGGAAAATCCTGAATTCAAGCAAAAGCCTAAAATTCATCCATAACTTAAGATTTTCAATAAACAACCTGAGGGAAACACTTGGGAATTCAAAATAAACATTTAAACACATAACCAAGTAAGACAAAACCTCAAAAGAAAGGGTCAGAACACCAAAACCGAAGCGAAAGAGGGTCCTTGCTTACAGCGGGGCGTGTGTGCGAAAAATTGCACAACAGATGGCGACTTCTGTTGGAAAAATGCTCCAAAGCATTTGATGATGAACAGGAATCAAGAACCTAGAATCTCTGGTTTCAATCTCACCATCGAACAAACAAGTCAGATTGCAAGATTTATAGAATTACAACCAAAGGATAGATCAAATCCTCCATACATTGAAAATCCAAGTGTGTGCGCATGATTTCATTTCCTTCCTTAAGTTACTACAAAAACCAAGTTCATTCAAGTCAAGCTATGTAAGGGTTCTAACTTCAAAAGAAACCTGGATAGGGCCTTTCTTCCAGTTAGGCGTCCATAGCCCTGGCAGGTTATCGCTGTGACTCTCCTGAACATAGCTCTACTGCCAGCCAGGTGTCCATAGCCCCGATAGAGATATTCAGGTATCCCTGATAAGTTGAATTTATTCTTTTGATATTCAATATTTCATTTTTCTTTTCTTTTGATATTCAATGTATGTCTCTTTCATTTCAACCTGTGAACAATGAAATTCACACTCAGGGCTTAGAACCACAGTGGCACTGAAGTAGAAATAGGATTTTTTACTTGACAAGACTTCACAAGGGTTCCTATAGTGACATTAGGATTTTTAAGATGTATGAAAGATATGAGATTTTTAGAGTACTTCAAGTTTAAATCCACACTAGTGACTCAACCTTCTATAAATCTGACATTAAAACTGTTGGCAATAGCAAAGACTTCAACCATCCTTTCAAGATGCAAGACAAAAGTTTACCAATGAAATACTTAGAACAATTCCAGAGAAGGCAGATTTTCCATGCAGGTGCAACACATCTAGGCTAAAATAGAGAAACCCCCATAGCAAAAGCAATGCAAGAACAAACAAACCAGAAGGAAACCTACACTAACCAAAACACACAAAAGTGAAGTAGAAAGGGAAACCCTAATTTAACTATATACAAGACCAGAGCTGAAAACAACTCAAGATTGGAAATAATGCTTCAAATATTGCCCATTAACAGGCAATGGGATATCCTCTCCAGTGAGCGTTTTCAAATGAAAAGCATTATCTCCCATAATTTCTGAGATCTGGTAAGGTCCAAGCCAAAGTTTATCAAATTTTTTGTGCTCTCCCTTACGGTCATGGGCTTTATCTTAGGAAAGAACCAAGTCAGAAATCCTAAAAGCAATAACCTTGGCTCTCTTATCAAACCACCTCTTGACAACCTCTTGATTCTTATCAAAGTTCTCCAGGGCTTCAGCTCTCTTTTCTTCAAGGTGCAATAGTTCGGTAAGTCTTGCCTCACGTCTGTCTCCCTCATCATAATACTCATTGATGAACTGAAGGGTATGAATTTTCAATTGTATAGGGAACACAGGTTCTAATCCATAAACCAAGTGGTAGGTTGACATCCCTATGGAGGCTTTATGTCTTGTACGATCTACCCAAAGAGCAAATTAGAGTTGGGTATGCCAGTCTCTAGGGTTCCTACCTAATAACTGGCGGATGACAGTTAGGAGATTCTTATTAGATGACTTAGCCAACCCATTACCTTGCGGATAGTAATTGGATGCAAATTTTATAATGATCTCATGATCAAAAGCCTAGTTAGAAAACTTTAACAATGAAAATGTAGGACCATTGTCACAAACCAAAGACATAGGACATCCAAAACAATTAAGAATACCAGATTCAGGAAGTTAATTACTACCTCAGAAGTACACTGTTTGCATGGGAGAGCTTTATTCCATCGCGTAAAGTAATCAGTAATGGTGACAATATACCCATGACCAGCGGAGGAAGGTGGATTAATGGGGCCAATGAAGTCTATCCCCCATTGAGAAAAAGGTTTTACCTCGATGACCGGCTGGAGTGGGAGCGTTGCATATTTCTCTCTAGTGGCCACTGTCTGACACACATGGCATGTCTTGACATGACTGTGGGTGTCTTTGAACAATGTAGGCCAGTAATAACCAGCTCTAAGAATCTGGTTTGCTCTAGATGATGCTAACCCATGGCCCGTACAATATTTGTCATGGAATTCTGACATCATTCTTTCAGATTCTGCCCTTCCTAAGCACCTTAAGTACACACCTTCGTGATTTCTTTGTACTAGATTGAGATGGTTAGGGTACCTCTGAGTCAGGAGATAATGAACAACATCATCATACCACTCTCCCGAAGAGACATCCTCTAAAGTATAAGCCTGAGTTGTAAGATCAGGGCCTGTCTCTGCCATTGTCTTTGTGAGCCCCTGTCCTCTTACCAGCTTCATGGGCTGAATTTCCATATCATATTCTTGTAGCATAGTTACCCACTTGGCTCTTCGTTCTCCCAATTTGTTTTGTATCAAGAGCAGCTTGACTACAGGATCATGAACTATAGCAAAGATCTTATTTCTGAGGATGTAATGTCTAAATTTTTTAACCACCCTGACTAAGGCATAAGCCTGCTTCTCCACATTTGGGTACCTTAGTTCCGCATCCTTCAATGGTGCGCTCATGAATGCTATGGGGTGTTCATTGCCTTGGTTAGATTTCTGAGTTAATATAGTGGCATAGGAGTGGTCATAAGCAAATGAATATACATAGAATGGTTTGGCATAATCGGGACTTACTAAAATTGGAGCTTCAGCAATAGTTCTCTTTATTTCAGCAAATGCTTCCTTCGTTTCTGCATTCCACTCCACCTTGGCCTCTTGCTTCAACATTGTATTCAGTGGTTTAACTATCTTTGCAAACCCAGTGATGAACTTCCTGACAAAATTGATTTTTGCAAAGAACGACTTCATTTCCTTTTTACTAGTAGGTGGTGGGATCTTGAGAATAGCCTCTATATGCTCTGGATCAATTGCGATCCCCTTTTCAGAGATGATATGTCCTAACAACTTACCTTTTTTTACTCCAAAGATGCATTTCTTTAGATTGAGGGATATCCCAAACTCCTTACATTTCTAAAAGACTTTGCATAAATCTAAAATATGATCACCTCTCTTTTTGGAAAAGACAGTTAGATCATCCATATAAATGATTATGCACTTACCAATTATATCTTTGAAGGAAATTCCATTGCTCTCTGGAATGTAGCTCTAACATTAATCAAGCCAAAAGGCATTCTTCTATAAGAAAAAGTGCCCCACTTAGTGTTGAAAGCAGTCTTATTTCTATCCTCATATTGCACCATGACCTGGTTATATCCCGAGTAACCATCCATAAAAGACATCATCTGGGATCCGTTGATAATCTGCAGCACTTCATCCAGTGAAGGCACTGGATAATTGTCTTTCTCTGATGCTCTATTTAGGTTCCTGAAATCTACACAATCTAATTTTTCCATTTTTCTTTTGTACAGGAACCAAGTTCACAACCCAAGTAGAGTGTCTGACTGGAAATATGATTCTCGCAGACAACAATTTTTGCACTTCCCTTTGTATTACAGGTTCCAACAGAACATTGATAGGCCTCTGCCTCTATTTGAAAGGTTTCACTCCTAGGTTGAGAGGGATAGTATGAGTTATGATTGATGTATCATAAGTCTTCAGGTCCTCATAACTCTAGGCTATCACATCTGGATAATTATGCAATGCATCAATGATCCCCTGTCTTTCTTCTGGGGTGCATACTTTGCCAATAAGAACATTTTTTACATCTTCCTGGGATCCCACATTATACTTGTCACATTGTCCACTAACAGACTCTTTCTTAATGTCTTGATCTTGGTCCCTGATCTTGTCCAGATCAAAAATATTTTCTAGTTGTACCATTCCCCTGGGAATTGTGTTGGTCTTCAAATTGATTAGCCCTTCCAAGTCTACCTCTACCTCTTGAGGCTCAACTTCATCAATGATCTAAGAAGAAAACACATCTGTGTTTATGATAAAGTCTAGAATATGCTTATCATCTTCAAATACTTGGAAGCTGGTAACATTATCAGTGACTGAGGGCACTGGGGTCAGTTCCATTGTAAACTTCTTCAACCCAGAAAGAGATAGAGGCTGCAAAGTGCTGGCTACCTGGGCCAAGGAATCAGCTGTCTGGTTTTTACTTCGTGGAATCAGGTGAATGTTGAAGGCATCAAATCCTT
>VDFB02005231.1:0-32387 GCA_007258455.2 Sequoia sempervirens
TAAGGACCAACTCTTGCATTTTATGATCTTTTAGGAAAATTATAAACAACCCATGCTGAACCATTCTACAAAATGAAAATTAAATTCCTAATTTCCTATTCAAGACATTATAAAGCCATTCATCCATATATTTTCTTGTGGGAAGCTTGGAAATATCAACAGATGCAAGAAAAATTGTAATATTTATTAATCTATTACATTCATTTCTGACAACTAAGGACATTTCAGAATTAGGCGAGATGGATACTTTTCTAGGAGAAGCAGAAGGGGACTTACCTTATCCTCCAAATCCCCCATTAAAGTCGGTTCCATCTCTACTTTCATTCACAATGAATTTGGCACCAAACAAAAGAGAAACCCTAGCATCTGCCATAATATCCCTAACTCATGGCCACTCGACCTATTTGCAAACACTTTGAGGGAGTGGGGCATACCCCCTCCATCAAAGCGAAAAACCCCTAAAAAATGTGAGGGACCGAACCATTAATTACAGAGAGAATAAAGGAAAACCAACTAACAACACAACCACATGGAGGGAGGCAAGTAAATGAGGAATAACTTAATGATATTAGGAGAGTATGCATGGAAAGGACAAACTTGTGTGGAGGAGGGCCCTGCCTCCTCCATCGCCTCGACATGCAACCCTACACAACGCATCGAACCCTTTAGAGTGCCCTCATGATTCACTTTACTCTCCTTCAACATGTTCTTTCATGGTTTAGTTCTTGATACACACAAATATTTATATCCATGTATAATATATACATCTATACATATTATTACCCTTCCAATTCAACTCAAGAAATTGCAAGAAATTAATAGAAAGAAATATGCATTAACATTAAATCCTTCTCATGCTCATAAATTAGTAACTTCATTTAGCAAATGAATCTTCTTTAGCCCATTATCATAAAAGATACATCTTTTCAGTTAATATATAATTTTGTAATATAAACTTTAGCATATATAGAAACAAAAGATAACAAAGTTGTTGAACAATCTTTGTCATCTACAAAAAGAAAAAAACAATTGTAGATCAACATTAATTATAGTTGATATATATGTTTTATCTATACATTTAATGCCCATCACATGGGGACAAAATGGCTTAATTGAATCAACATCAATTTTTTCAAGGTACAATGTTACAAGGCATGAAAAAGTCTACATTTGTCAGCTAAGTAGTTATGCACAAATATAATCTGCTTAAATCGAACTTACTCCAATATCCTTGATAAATATGAGAGGTAAGTTTTAAATTAGACAAAAATATCCATGAATAACTCTATAACTAAAGTACTCACATAGGACAATGTCAAAGAAAATATTGTGACGTTAATCCATGAACACCATTAAACATAACTCTCACATATTAAAATTAGAGGAAAAAAAACACAAACATTCCAAATGATCTATAATGCTATTTTTACATGATAAATTAAGAAAACAATGTTAATGCCAATTGTCTCTAAATTTGAGGTTCCTGATTTGAAAAATAAAAAATGAGAAAAAATATTGAAGACTTAACAATCACCCTCATAATATATGTACCTATCAATCATTTAATAGAACCTATAAATACTTTACTATTTTTTTTTTATATTGAAGCCAAGCAAAAAAAAAGTTACACATAGAAGGGGAATCAAAAGGTTGCTAAAAAAAACACAATCATAGTATATCAGTAGTACGATACAACCCATAATGAGCTAAGAACCCCTCACGAAACCTGACATAAATCTAACTAAACATCAACATTAAATTCTGAATTTTAACATACATTGTGACTGTATAGAACATAAAGAGTCATTTTCACGACGCTGAAGCCTTTGATACTTTATCTTATCCAAGTGATTTTTGGAATGTTCTTGGATTAAACGGAAATGAAATGTTATCTTTAAATATTTTCTTACAATTTTTGAACATAAATTAAATTGGAAGAAGCTTTGCCAAAATTATACTATGATGTTATACTTTACTAATTTTTAAATCATACAATTTCCAAAACAAACAAATATTATATACTAAAGCATAATCACACACTAATAACAAACTTTTATATATACAAAGAAACAATCCACCTTTAAGAAGAGAATAATCTGTTAAAAATAATCAAAAAATCCTGGAAAGAGGGGGTTCCTTCAACGACTAAACTACTTCAGCTGACTTGAATATGTATATATTATATATATTTATTTGATTGACACTCCAAAACAGGGGAGGAAAGTCCCACTTTCAAGGACGTCATGAACCAATAAAATATTTGGCAAGTATGTTACTAATAAATGTGACAGCACCTCTACCGGAAGAATCAGGCGATCATTCAATACTGCTCCATCAAGCTAGTTTCCCCCTACCCCTCACTGTTTCACATTTCCAAGCTCATTCATTCCATACATCTCCTTTTCTAGCTGTTCTGCAATCATGTTGTCTTGTTTTCTCGGTATGGAGTTTCTTCTCCTGGTTTTCCACCATTAAATGAATCGGGTCTCATAGTATGCTCTGTATTTTGACATGAGATCAGTTCCGCAGAAATCCCATGCGTGGGATGGTTCCCCTGTGTTATATGAGTTCGGATGGGGAGCTCCTCCAGTTGCAGGAAGCGAACCAGGGGCGAAATACAGAGCCGCCACCTTAAGCCCAGCCCTTATAGCCATGATCGCGGTTCTGGGCAGCGCCTTGCTTATAGTAAGCTACTACAAATTCTTCTATAAGTACTGCAAGTCATGTCCAAGGCGCCGCGGCTTCGAATCCCAGGAGCTGGAAGACGGGGGAATGCTGTTTCAGGACCCAGAGGCCTGGCAAATCTTTAATCACACTTACGGCCTGGATGAGGCCGTGATAAAGTCCATTCCTCTGCATATTTTCAGAAAGGGGGAAGATGAAGACAAGCTATGGGACGGCGGTCTTGAGTGTTCAGTTTGCTTGTTGGAGTTTAAAGAGCGGGAGGCTCTCCGAGTTCTTCCCAAGTGCAGCCATGCCTTTCATGTTAACTGTATTGATGTTTGGCTGCGGTCCCATGCAAATTGTCCGCTTTGCAGAGCACACATAGTAGTAAATTACAATAACAACAGTAATGTTGGTAGTTGCCCGTTTGTGCCTGCCATGGCGGCTAGAGTACGTCCCAATCTGGAGCACGGCATTGCCGGGGTCGTACATGACAGCTTCAGATCTGAGGAGGAAAACAACAATGTGATCAGTAGTAATAGTGATGGGCGGCATTCGACACAAAGATTTAGTGATGTTGTGCAATCCCCAGCTGTTTTACCGGGCTATGAAGCTGCTGTTGAGGAAACTTTTGTTGATAATTTTGAGGATTTGGGTGCTGAAAATTTTGCTTTCAGTAAGCCTGTTTTAACGAGATCTTATTCATTTGGGTGCTCTGGCAATGAGCATTACGGTAGAAATGCGGAGGCTTCGTTTGATTCCCTGCTGCTGACAGAGACTGCTGCTTCGGCTTCGTCACCGTGGAAGAGGGCATTCAAGAAGTTCAATTCGAAAAGCTCTGGGCTTTTCTCGTTAAGGTCGCCGTTTTTCAACAGAACCAGAGGGGGCTCTGGTTCGGCCTCTTCCTCATATGGTGTAAATAATTTCTCTTCAATGATCATGTCCCCTGCAAGAGATTATAGCCACAGGCGTTGCAGGAGGGATTTTAGGCATGGTGGAGGAAGAATAAGAGGCGGCAGCTTGAGCCCCCCAATTTTGAGAGTACATCAGCAGTCAGGCAGAGCTCAGTCCATGACTAGTCCCCTGTTTGTTAAAAGATCAAGCTTTTCTGTTTTCACACCGAGCAGGCTTAGATCAGGAGATCCAGAGGCCCTTCTTTCGCCGGATAGATTCAGCAATCAGCCGTAGCGAGGACCTGTTATCATTGGGTTTGTTTTCAATCAAGCAAAAAGAAAGCCAGGACTCTGGAAATCTTCCGAGTATTATGTTAATTCACGTCTGATCAGATGATGCAACCAGAACGCCTGAAGCACAATATACACAGGTAATGATCATGTCCAAAAACTGTTTTCAAGCATAGATATTGAGATTTTTCTTTTGATTTGAGGGATCAGAATTATCTGGGTTTTCTTTTGATTTCAATTTTTGAATTATCTGGGTATTCTTGATTGGAATTGTGGTTTGGGTGTTCAAGAAAAAATGTTGGGATGCTCACAATTGATTAGTTGATCTGTGCATTAATTGATTAAGAATTGCAGAGTTGTAAGACTGTAGCAGGGACATGCACATGGACATCTCACGGAAAGTTGGGTAGGCGTGGTGGAGGTTCAATTACTCTCGCTCTTCTGTCTGCAACAGTAATTAATGCGCAGTAAATGTGGCGGTAGAAGGGAGTAGACATGCAACTACTCGAGGGACCGCATTAAATGGTCTGGTCATTAATTGTTTTGCATTAAATATGGTTGATCAGATTTATAACATCTGACGTGCTTTCCAATCAATCGATATTATGAACGGGCTGTGCCTGATTCGTTTTACGTTTCACGCTGTTCCACAATACAAAATAAGTTTTTTTGGTATTTTAATATATGGGACTCTTGACTGAGTCAAGGATTATTTTAAAAGCGTTGTAGTTTGATTTTTTTTTTCGGCCTATTTACTTTATTACGAAGTTTTTTTCGGTTTAGTTTAAAACATATCTTATTTTTCAATTCAGTTAAAAATTCTCTTATTTCGTTGAGAAAAACTATTTGCTTCTATGATATGGAGATATCTTTACATGTAAATTTTAAAATTTTCGTCAGTATTTTAGAATAGAATGAATATTATGACCATCATCAGAATGAATGTTTCATTTTAGAAAAACTATTTGTTTCTATGATATCTAAAAATAATTTTTTAGATTAGACTATGTAAATTTATGTTCTTCATCAGTTTTGGATCACATTCCCTCATTTATCATCAGGATGAGTATTTCATTTGAGGAATAAGCTTGTTTTTTCATTAGTGTTTCAGATTCCGGAGTGTGATGCAAAAAGCTGATGAAGAAAACAAGTTTATATAGGTTAATCCAAAAAACATGTTTATATAGTCTAATCCAGAAAACAAGTTTATATAGTCTAATCAAGAAAACAAAGTCTACAAAGTCTAATCCAGAAAACAAGTGTATGGAGTGTGATTTTGAAACATTGATGAAAAAAACAAGTTAACATAGTCTAAACTAGAAATTTAGCAAGCTATTATAACGGAATGTGAAAGTTTTAGACTTTTGTGTGATTTGAAACGTTGATGAAGAAAATAACTTACATAGTCTAATTCAGAAATTTTGGAAGTTATTATTCCAGACTGAAAAATTCTTATCTTTAATAGAAGGCGAAGGAATTTGTTTTAATGTATAAAAGAGTATTGTTTTATTAGAATTTAACTATGAAAATTTTGAGTTAAATTTATTAATTTTGTATTTTTTTAGTAGTGGTTAATACAAATTCATTTAAAAGTTTGCTGCTTCTAGATTAAATTGTGTGTTTGTTTTTGGATCAATTTTGATGATGGATCATGGAGTGTGATCTTTAACGGTGATCCAAAAACAAAAACAAAAACAAAAACAAACATCACTTTTTGCATCCCGATGATGGATCATGTAGTGTGATCCGAAATGTTGATCCAAAAACAAACACAGTTTAATCTAGAAGCAACAAACTCTTATAGATATGGACTGGGGAAATCTAATGTCTTTAACAAATTCATTTGTCACGAGTATGAATGACCCACTTAATACTCGTTACATCTAGGTGATGCTCGGTTAGATGAAGCATTGGGACTTCTAGGGACTTTGTCCATTGTAGTACTATCCCGCTCAAGTGTGATTAAGCATGGAGTTTACCCAAAAATCAGAAAATCAAACCCACTTAGAATAATGGATAGCGGACTCAATCAATTTAACTTCATTAAATTTCAGTACTGTTGATTATTTCTTATTTATTATGACCATAATCTCTTTCGTTTTTCAATTTTTTTTTGTTTAAACAGATCTTGTAAAGAAATTGTTATAATATTTGAATAATTGATTCAAATGTCACTAAAATCGTAGGTATAATCTTTCCACAGTCCATGAAGAATAGTAAGAACGCTTCTGATTTAAACTGTGTGCTTTTTTGAATTGACATTTCGAATCACACAGTGATTCATCATCCTCTTCTTAATTATGAATCATTGAGTGTGATTCCAAACGTCGATTCAAAAAAGCACACATAATTTAAACCAAAAATGTTCTTACTGTCACTATAATCTTCACATTTAAAAACTGAATCAACTGTTCCAACTCTAACCATGTAAAAGACACGTACGTTCTCTTTTATCTTGTAATCTCTCCCATTCATTGTTATACATGAAAGAATATGAGCCTTGAAATAGTGGAAAACAGATTGATTTGTGTTCAGTTTCATTTGCAAGGGAGAAAATTCCAGTGCAAATACTTGTTCACAAGTTTTGCATGTGTTATCACTTTTGCACCGGCGTGGCAGCCTATTTGTCTGGGCGAATTGCAATTCTGGCAATTATTAATGATGGTGAAATTGACAGGAAGAAGTTGGACGGTCAACTACTCGGTAATGAGACCATAATTCTCAAGACACGTGGGGTTTTAAAGCAAGAGCTCTCTGATCGCCTGGCTGTAAACTGTAAGTGCTCTACCTGTACAACCAGTTTAATCCAATGTTAGACGGAGGGCAAAACTACCAAATTTAATTTTGTTTTTATTTATTAAATATACTTAATATCTTAATATATCTGGTCCGACTTTTGAATTATTGAAGAAATGAAATGATTTTAATTCATTATTATATTGGTTATTTTAAAATTTGTTGAAAATATTTTCATTAGTTAAATATTGTTTGAGTGAAAATTTCTCGACTTACTTTCGGTAAAGATATTATCTTAGCTATTAATCAGTTTTTTTTAATAACCGCAAAGTTGAATAGACATGTGAGTGATAAATTGAAAAAAAATATCAATATGATATTAGGATAAAGTAGTTATAAAAGTTTTATATATAGATAATTTATAATATAAAAATTTCATAGGTTTTTTTTTTTTTTTGGTTTAGAATTGTTTGTATTTTTTATAAAAATTAATAAATATTTTAATTTATTTTTTAATTTGATTTGAGTCATTTTATATATAAAATTATTGTGATTTATTCTGTAGGTTTAAATTTGATTGCAAACATTCAAATTTAAAAATATAAATTGGTTCTTTATTTTCTATTTCTAACTAACTATATATATGTGAAAATATTTGAATTGAATATTAGTGTTGTATAAAATAATAAGTCTTATTTTTAGTTCCTGTTGAAGGAACTATTGGCACGCTTCTTCTTTAACAAGTTATTAATAACTTTGATTTAAACCAATGAGAATTCATATTTATTTTCTACTTCACAAATATTTGAATAACTCTAAAGTAAATATGCAAAATATTTAACAAAACAAATATCTAAAATTAATTTTCTGGAATGTAATTGGCTCAAAACTTTTGAGCGATAAGGGCGATTTTCCCGGCTCCATTATCATAGTTGCGATTTTCCCGCTCCATTATCACAGTTTCCAAAATACTTCCTTTTCCTTTTAAGTAAATTTAATTTCACTAGTCTATTTACTTCCTAGCACTAATTTAGATTACTAAATTGTAAATGAATTTAACTCAACTATTATGTGAATTAACATGTAAATTAAAGTAGTAATATGTTTACTTAAAAGTTATGTTATTTAATATTTTATTATAGTTCATATCTATTTAATAATTACTTTTTTTATTTATCTAAAAGTTATTTTGATTTCCTTTCCATCTATTCAATTTTTTTTAATTTATATTTTTATTCAATAATCTAATAACAATAATAAATAGCAAGTAAAATATCTTAAAATAGTTTTAAGTAAATAAATCATGTAAATAAAGTAATATATTTTAATAATTCTAAATAATTAAAAATAACTCTTTAATTGAAAATAAATTAAACCATATTTTAATAGCCTTTGAAAAATAAAATCATTAATTTTTAATATAAATATATCTATTTTATTTCTCACTTTAAGAACCATTTTTATTTATTTAAAATATTTATTTATTTATTTAAAATTATGTTTTAATTTCTCACTTTAAGAACTATTTATTTATTTAAATTATGTTAACAATAATTAATTAAACAAAACTAATTATAATAATATATTTATAAAAATAAATATTATCAAATATTTTTTTTTATGAATTATACTAATTGATTTTAAAATGACTAAAAAATTAATTTTATAAATATCATTATTAAATTTAACTACTTAATTATTTAATACTCAAAATAACTATACACTTAAATCCAAAAACATTATAATAAACTATGATTCTCTTATCAAGACTATTTTTTTTATAAAAATACATATAGAGATCAAAGTACATTTTAATTTTTTTTTCCACATGCATCTAGGCCATCTTTTGGAAGAAGATTAAAAATTATATAGTAAAATATATATTAATAATATATTTTAAAAAATAAAAAATATTTTTAGATTTATAAAGTAATCTTCATAAAATATTGGTTTGATAGATAGAGTTAATTATTAAATGTACGTCTTAATAGATACTTAATATATTATTTATACTTTTATTTTTTAATTTTTTTTGGTAACGTAGAGATAATTTTTTTTTTTAAATAATAACTGATTATAAAGTAGTTTTTTTATATTAAAAATAATCATGACATCAATTCTTGAGTATCAAGAAAATTCAAATGAATTGAAAATACATAATTAGCAAGAGATAAAGAAACCTTCAAATTTCCTAGATAAGGAAATTTTTATTTTGCTTCTATGAATATTGCTCATGTTTTACAAATTAGAAGAAATTTTGTGCTTATGTGATAAAATTGGGCCATTGTATTTAAATCATTTAAAAAATACTAATAATATAAATTTAACTATGGTGAAATATATAGGAAGAACAATAAAAGGATCAACACACCAACAAGAAACATAGTAGAATGAATCACAAATCTAGAGGGGAATTGTAGTCAACATTCATAAAATCACTAAGGTGTTTGCTCATATCCTAGATAGGGAAATTTTGGTCATTTCAAATATCAACATTATTGTCATTCCAATTAGAAATTGATTTAGCCAAAAAATTAACAACCTAATTTCCTTCTCCTCTAGTATGGTTCCACTTAACAACATTGAAACCTTAAATGAGGATGTTAATGTGTTTCCTAGATTCATTCAATTGTCACTACATGAAGTAAGAGAAGGTATTTCTTTTGAAATGATTAACTAAAATTTTAGAGTCAGATTCCAAAATAATATTGATAAAATTCCTTTGCTTAGCATGTAAAAGAGCTTGGTGAATGGATATTGCCTCTGCAACATTATTAGAACCAAGGTGAAGAATACCTACAAGCTAGAACTTGACTCTGCCATCATGATCACAAAAAACACCTCCCATGTCAACATTTCTAGCACTATCTGTTGAAGCACCATCAACATTAATTTTAACCAAGCCTACAAGAGGGCATTTCCTTTGCATAAGTTGATAATCTTGAGGGTTATTATTAGAAGAGGAAAAATAAGGAGAATATATAGGAATATTACGTTTCATTAGAACTCTAAATTCCCACATGAAATTTCAAAATAATGATTCTAACAATTTAATAAACACTTTGCATGTTTAGATATATAGCAGATTTGTATCAATTCCATGCTCTTTTAATAATTCCAAACGTGATTTAAAATAAAGTTCAAAAGATAGATAGGGTAACAAGGAAGTTAAATAAATTTAATTTAACAAACAATGACAGGAATCGTTTCACAAATCAAATCTGAGAAAATAAACAAAATCTTCTCAAACCACCATTGAAGTAAATAACATTTCACACATTTACTATTGACGGTGATGCAATCTTCTGGGGAAATAAAACATATATATATATATAGTTTTAGATTTTATCAAATCAGAACACCATCAAGCAAGCACAGATCTAAGACAAAACCTACTTAATTCCATAATAAAGTTTACAAAATTTCATTAATTCATCAATTTAGATTAAAATGAAACAATCATACCATTACCATGATACCAAATTTAGATGAATGCAAGAATAGGCATAATTCTTTGATTAATCAACAATTTTATATCTTCACAAAGTTAGTAGGAAAATCCATGCTGAGAGTGTATATATTTGGTTACAAACATTACATAAAAAACAGATCTGTAAAGACCCAATTAATTCTAACTGAGAACACCACTTTTTTTTTTTTTGTGTTCAAGTATTCATTCACAAGTATACTAAGGAACTTCTATCCATACAGGATAGGTATATCATCTGTTCATATGGAACAAGAATTCACTTCATCTATTCATATGGAATAGGAACACATCTATTCATATAATCAGAATAGGCATCCACCTAAACGAGGCAGGCATCTATCATATGATAGGTATGTGCTCTGGCTAGAGTCTCAGACTCATCGGGATCATCTGGATCTTGAGTCGCTTCCCTGATGACCACACTTTCCACTAAAAGTGTACCGAGGTCGTTGTCCTCAGGGGTATGTAAATGGTAATTCTAAACTTGAAACCCACCTCAGAATTTAGCCTAAAGGCCCCGGGGAATCAAGCAATCCATGCGGGATTCTTCTGAGTATAGTTGTATGTATTTTAGTTGATTATCTCTTATAACTAGTTATGTGATCTCTCCAACCCTAAACCCCATTCCCGAACGCCTGAGTACTGGGAGCATCCTTCGTTTCCCAGACTACCTACATACCCTGCTTCCAAACGGGATCAAGGCATAAAAGATGTAGTTATGTTTTCTAGGCTATGTTTATGTGGACTGTTATAAAGCGGGTACACAACCCTTTCTAGGTTTTTTTATTTCCCCTAGACAGTTCCTCTGCGGTTGCTACCCACGATGGGAATCATGGATAATAAATGATCGCCTTGACCATTTATTGTTTATCTAATAATATTCATCTAACCCTACTCCCTAATGATGTTCGTCTCCCTTGACCCGTTTAAATGATTCCCTAATAAATTATCCACACGATTATATCTTTGAGTCAGAATTACATTGCACCATTGAAAATTCCTAAATTACAGTTTTCTAGGTTGTCACTAGCGGATTTGATTCATTTTTTGTTTTATCTTTTTAGATTATCGATCCAAAGGGGATTTCCCTCCCTTTGGATTAAATTAACCAGTGCCCCTTATTTCTCCCCGACGATTTATAGGGACGATGCCATAGACGTCGTTATTGCAGCTGTGTTAGGCTATAGATGCAGTAGCTCAAGCGCGATAGCATTACCCGTAAATGTGAGCCAGAGGCACCATTAATACCGAACGCCGCTGGTTTTGTTTTTCCTTCTTTGATTAATTTCCAAAGCTTTATCTAACATACTTAATCTTTATAAGGAAAAGGAAACTCAAGTGCACGGCGACTTTAACAACATTCATCAGGAAATCTAAACCTAAGATGATTAAATGAATCAATGAGCATTGGTCAAGAACTTATAATAAGTTCTAATAGACATTAAAAGAATTATTTAACCATCTATTAAACCATATCTATTCATAAAAGAAATCCCATGCAACATAATTAAGTAAGCACATAAAATACATGCATTATTTTGGGGTATTTCATAACATATATTATTTTGTACATCCCTTGCCAAATTTATGCAAGAATCCCTAGAGTTAAACATCTTCAAGCATTGTTGAGGGGCTTATCATTCTATCTTTTCAAAATCATATCTATATTGTCTAGATAGTTTATGTAGCATTAGAAAATGAAAATTACAATGATTCTATAATAAAATATTTATCCGACACTTAACTAGGGCTATTCCATGAAGTTCTTATATTGTCTATCTTTTATAGAAGATTACTTCTAGGTAAGAAGAGGCTTCACATTTTCTATATTTGCAATTGAAGAGCCTAGACTAAATATGTGTTAATAGAAGATTTGCAAGAATCAAAAATAAGGATTTGTATGTTTCGATAGCACTAACCAAAAGGCAGTATTTATTAATTAACAAATTTAATTTATTTTATAAGTTCTAGAGTTTGATTAACAAAAATAAAAAGAATTTTACCGATATTATTACATGATATTGGGTTAATGAAATCCATAGATTGATTATATTGAAAATTTTCAAGCCTAACTACACTAAATATCAATTACATATTTCTAATTATTATAAGAGAAAATATATTCACATAAATATTTAAACTTATAAATTAAAGTTCATCTTAAAAGGTTAAAATATTAACTAATCTTCTTTTCCTAACTATCTTCAAAAAAAATATTTAAACTTAAAAAAAAGTATTAGAAGGTTTTATCTTAGAAAGTTAAAATATTAACTAATCTTCTTTTCTTTATTGAAATTAACTTGTATTCTCCTTTCTTCCCTATTTTTTTTTATGGAAAGAATCATGAGAAGTTACTTTACCCGTGTATTTTAGGCTTTAAAGGAGAGTGTGCATATTAGCCTTAGGTTTAGGAAATCGTGGGGAGGGAATTAGAATATTTTTTTTTATATATAAGGAGGTACGTGTGAACCGAAACGGCCATTCTAACATGCCTAATAATAAGGAGAGATATAAGGAGTGAAGGATAAATATATTTTTACCTCCATAGAAAACAAAATAACGGTTGCATGTATTTTCATTAGAATGATTTTCTTTTTCTTCTTAAAATACTAATTTGATGACAGATATTGATTGCCAGAAGCAGAGAAGTAAAAATGTAAAAATATCAGTATTTTGAATAGAAATTAGAATACCATACTAATCTATTTCTATTAATCTTATTTGTGAAGTCTTGAAAATGTGCCTCTCTCCATATATTAAAACACTTAAATTGTGTGAACCTTCACATTGATCAAACCAATGTGAAGAAGAAATAGATAAAGCTGAAGAAGCATACATTGGTAAAGTAAAAAAAAAGAAACACGAGCAAAGTAAAAATGAGTATCGAAGAAAACACGAGCAAAATTCATTATAGATGCTTATATGTGAAGAGTTGTGAAAATCTTTAAGATTCTAGGGAAAAAGCAGTGTATCTTTCAGCCTTTGGCATAAACAAAAATCTGCATATATTTCGTATAGTCTGCATAGGTTTACAAGCTCCTATCTTTGTAATTACTTGCTTAATTGAATTTTATGACAGAGCAGGCATCGAAAATCAAACATACTGTAGCCAGTGATTGGGTAAGTTACCTACCTGACAGCGTTGTTTCGGTGATGGAGATTCAAGAGGTGGACAATAAATAAGTCCCTAAGTTGCCTCGCCTCAGCCAAGTCTTCCTTGCAGTCGTGAACCAAGCCTCACATCGAATCCCAGGGGTCTGTGATTGAATTTTTCTAGGACTATTTTTTTTCTTCTGAGAATGAAACTATCTCGAATGATGTGGAAGAAAGGAGAGAAAAAGAAGAATCAAAATGCAGAACTGGAGCCCCCTTCAGCACAATTCATCCATCAGCTTTATAGATAAAACTATATTAAATTCCTTCCAATCTGTAGTCGAGGTTAGCTTGAAAATTTATTATGGTTGTTGTATTACTATCCACGTGAATAATACAAAGTTAGTGAATTCGGAAGTGAATTCGGCGTTAGACGACTCATGGACAGCTCATTATAGCTTGGTCAGTAACTTCATCAAATTTTCCAATTAATCATAAATGCCAAAATCTAGCTTGCAAGATTTTGGAGACGTGGTAAGCATTTTAGTTGGTGAGCATTAATTTTTTTTAAAAAAAATTTAGCATGTGTGTGCCTTAAGTTTACTAACATGTGAAATATGACATTTACTATTTATGAGTCAATTCCCATTTAAAACAAGTGTTTCATTTATATAGAAAATTAGCATCATAGTCCGCCAATGTAGTAGAGAGAGAGGTCGTGACAAGATCCCTATAAATGATCTAGAACCAGAGTTCTATAGAAATCCAAGTTCCTATAATTGTGGATCTAATAAAAAGCTAACTAGAACTAACTCGAACACTCCCTAACTAAAGACAAACTGAAAATGAAACTAAAGCAAAACTAGGCACCTCGGTTTGATTTTTAGTTCAACTAAACTAAACTTAGGAAATAGTGTATGGTTTAAAACAATGAGGTGTTGATTAGAACACAAGGCATCACCAAATATTTCAAAAATTATATGTATTGGATAACATAGTGAATTTGAGAAACCTAGTTTGCTCTATATTCTGAAAGCAATTAAATAGTAGCATTCAGCTTAGAGACCAAAACATTGTATTATGACTTAAACAAATGTTTTCCTTCAGGTGGGCTTCACACCACATGTAGAGAAGCATGAATTTGTTTTTGATGCAGTCCTAGATGAGCATTCTACAAATGATGATGTGACCTAATATACCCATGCTATTGTTCTCATTTGGAGTAAAATCATTATATCATGCTTATAAGTATCCTTCACTAGGTCTATCAATAGATTGCCTAACACATTATTCAAATAATTTGTTTATGATATTACATGTTATCATCTAATTTTTTTCAAGATTACTATTAAATTGTTATAATATCAACACTGTTGCTAAAACATAATAGACACAACAAATAAAAACATGAAACTTAAAATTAAATATCATTTTATTATTTAATTTATAAACAGTTATTTTAAGAAACAATTCCATCCCAATGTTTATCCCAAATAAAACTATTGTCAATATAATTTATTTATAGGCGCGATATATTTTTTCTTACAATTGTATTATTTGAGAAATAATTTATTTCATAATCTGAAGTTGCTTGACTTTAGCAAAATGAATCATTTTCTAATATATTTCTATTTACGTGTATGCTACGGCAAAATACGCTACTTACGATTGATGGGTACATTCGTCTTGGACGGGTACGGAATGTAACGTCCATTTCAGTGAGTCCTACTCAATTAATATAAAAAATTCCAAGTACTCTTACGCATGTCTGAGATGTGTGGTCCAAATACTGAAAATGCTTTGTTTTGGCTGTATTATATGTCGTAAATTGATATTTGTATTGACAAGTATGAAGTATTTTTCATGGCATGTCAAATTATGATATTGTTATCAAGATTCAATCTTGTATTGTATTGATATTTGTATTGTATTGGAAGGAGGTGTAATTGTCAATAAGTCTTTGGTTTGTTGGTGAAGTCGAATAATTTTGTATTGTATTGGAAGGAGGTGTAATGGTCAATGGGCCTTTGGTTTGTTGGTGAAGTTGAATGGTTTCAATTGAACTCACCAGATATTAAGTCTTGGGATTGTGTATGGAATGATTTGACGGAATGGATACCTCCCGGTTCTTGACTTTTAGTTGAAGAGGTTTCAGCTTATGGCTCATGTGCTTGTATCGTGTAGCTAAACAATGTAAGGTTTGATATAGAACCTTCTAACTAAAAAAACTATTGTAATGGTTTGTGATAAAAAATATATGTAAGTTAAGTTGGATTAGTGCACTTGACGAAGTCTTCGGATCATGTATGGAATGACTTTGACGGAATGGATTGCTTCCCGGTTCTTGACTTTTAGTTGAAGAGGTTTCAGTTTATGGCTCATGTGCTTGTATCGTGTAGCTAAATGATGCAAGGTTTGATATAAAACCTTCTAATTAAAAAAAGTGTCGTAATAGTTTGTGATAAAAAATTACATGTAAGTTAAAATGCTATGTTGGATTAGTGCAAGACTAAGTCTTGGGATCGTGTATGGAATGACTTTGACATAATGGACACTTCCCGATTCATAACTTTTAGTTGAAGAGGATTCGGCCTATGGCTCATGCACTTGTATCGTGTAGCTAAATGATGTAAGGTTTGACATAAAACCTTCTAATTAAAAAAAGTGTTGTAATGGTTTGTGATAAAAAATTATATGTAAGTTAATATGTTAAGTTAGATTACTGCAAGACTAAGTCTTGGGATCGTGTATGGAATGACTTTGACGGAATGGATACTTCTCAGTTCTTGACTTTTAGTTGAAGAGATTTTGACCTATGGCTCATGCGCTTGCATCGTGTAGGTAAATGATGTAAGGTTTGATATAAAACCTTCTAATTAAAAAAAGTGTTGTAATGTTTTGTGATAAAAAAATATATGTAAGTTAATATATTAGTTAAGTTGGATTAGTGCATTTTTAGATGCATTATTTTTATTTTCCAAATTTTATTTGTAGATTAACATTTAAAATATGGTGTTACTTTTTATTTTGTAGATTATTTAAATAGTGAAGAGAAATAGAAATTACACATTGTTTTTATTGACTAAGTTTAAGAGAATTCATGAAAAACATTTCAAATACAAAGGTACAAATAGATGTATAACCTTTGTAGATAGTTTTACCTTCATGCTAATCCATATTATTATGTATATAATAGAAATTCATTTATATCTAGGTTTATTTTTGGAAGTCAACTCAATTTTTACTCCTCATGCTGTCTTTTGCATCCCGATGATGGATCACAAAGTGTGATTCGAAACGTTGATGGAAAAAACTTGTACACAATCAAATCCAAAAGCAACAAAAATATTTTCAAGATTGATTGTGGAAATCTCGTATCACTAATCAATTTTTACTCTCAATTTATGATCTCTAATAAGGTTCACTTGCTCAATACTCTTTCAAGGACATTTGTGAGTTGTAACTAAAAAATGGGCAAGTAAGGCACAACAAATCTATAAAAGCTTTGTTTGGTGTCCCTTACCTTGTACAAACTATATATCATTATATGAAATAGTAATTCTTTTATTCAAATTTATTATTTAGAACCAACATCGAGACTTCTTACAAACTAGAACTTGAATTTGTCATTATGCTCATAACAAACACGTCCCAAGCCAATATTTCCAAAATTTCCTTTTGAAGTACCATCAACATTAATTTTAACCATTCCTAGAGGAGGGCATTCCCATTTAGTAAGTTGATAATCATGAGGATTATTATTGGAAGAGGCAAAAGGAGGAGAAACTACATGATTTCCAAGTCTCATTAGAACTTTGAATTTTCATTAAGAACTTGAATGATAATCTAACAATATATAGATTTGATAGGTTTCTTTTAGATTGGTCATTATTTCGCCCCAAATTTGACTTATATGCTTTGTTGTACCATTAAAAATTCTTGGATATCTCTCTCACCAAATATTTTAGCTGATCAAACTACGACCAATATCATGCAAAAGATTAAGGGATTTTAGTTTCAAAGGTTGTAGTTGATTCATAAGAGAGTCTTGGATAGACTCAAAATGATTCCTTGAAATTCCCAACAAATCACATTGTAAATGATGAAGTAAAGTGGTAAAGGGGAAAGCTAAAAGATGTCTACCAGACTTTATTTTGAAGGCAAATAATGCATCTATTTAGACCAACAACCCTCTTTTTTGAAGAATATCTTGATGAATAAATTTATCTAGAGTTGCAAACCACATAAAAACATTAACCGTAGGCCAACATTTAAGATGTTAGACCCATTTTGAAATCTTATAGTTCTTAACTTCCAAGTTTTCTTTCAAGAAAGTTTTAAAACTAGCTTGCACAATGTAGATCCGACATTTTTTTAAACACCATCCAAGGAATCAAAATGTCTATTTAAAGAGATCTTATGCGATACTCAAATATGAGCTAAATGATCAATAAGCAGAGGGAATTGTTGACTTGACCAAATATATTTATGCTTCAATTTTTAATTCTTCACACCACTTTACATGATGACATATTGAAAATAAAAACAAACATAAATCCAACCAACCTAACACATTTATTTTTTTACTTCCAAGAGATTAGAGAATTCTATACAAAGAGGGTTGTGCAAGCCCCATGCATCATCCCATAAAAGAGCAAGAATTTCCTTCCCCACAATTCATAAAATATTAGCTTTAATTAGACTACTACACTAAGATTTGTGAAATGAGAGACATAGTATTATAGTGACAAATGATTATTTTGCCACACCCTACTAGTTTTACTAAAAGGGTAAATACAATATGACATAACAAAATGTAAAAAACTATAAGACATAATAAACATAACTTAGAAAATAAAGATGCTCTTTTTATAAGTGGGAACTCAGGGGAGTGAAATGGGTTACAAAAAATCATATATAGGTTGGGAAAATAATAACCACTCATGAGATGAGAATTCAAACATTATATCACATAGCTTGAAAATGATTGTAAGAATTTCTCAAAGAGCTAATGGTTTAGGTGTATAGACATGATCATGTAGTTAGAAATTTGGAATGAATTGATTGATAAAAGCACCAAGGTTGGACGATGTTCCTCCATAAGGAGAAACCTCTCTAACAAGTTAATATGTTGAGCCTCCTTAAGGTATCTTGTAAGCTCTTATGGCCATAGTAAATATGTAGGAACAATAATAGCCACATGTCTCTTCAACATACACAATCATGAACTCAATCAAACTATCAACCTTTGGGAAAGGGTAGAGCTATTGAAAGAAAATATTACTCGATAACTTTTGACTTTCCAAGTACATAATTGATATTAGTAGGGCATTGTGTAGTGGGTATACTTCACGACCATCTCCATCAATTGAGACTTCATATATAACCGACCTTTAGAGTTTGAATATGGAAGATCATCAATTAAATCTTCAAGCACTAGATCATTATCAAAGTACAAATGGTGAAAAATACTATTTTATGATAGCAACTTTTTGCATCCATCATATTAAATCTTCAAGCACAAGATTATTATCAAAGTACAAATGGTGAAAAATACTATTTTATGATAGCAACTTTTAACATCCATCATATTTTGGCATACAAGTAAGAATGGTAATACTTTATTCTATTATTTTTGGCCCATCTTCCTTGATATCTTTTCAACATTCTTCATCTTCTGTATTCAATCTATCATACCTTTGATTCCATTCACATACAATATCAACACCTTTTACCATAAACTCATTGATATTTTTTGCAGTTGCAATATTGTCATTTTCGTTGATCATAAATGAATGTTCATGATCTTCTCTTTACTTGTACTTGTTGAACCATAGAAGTCTTGATTTGGATTCATCAATAATAAAATATTATCATATTCTACTACAACCTTTCCTAGGATAAGTTTATTGATCTAATATTGCTAGATGTTGGACACCTACTTCTTCAATATCATGTGTAGGATCTATTGAAGATGAGGATAACTTTATCATCTCCTTCATAAATGCTCTCCAACTTTGTCCAGACATCTTTTGCAGTTTTTAGACTTATTACCTTTCCAAGCTCTAAATCAGAAAGTCCACTCAATATAGCATTCTTGCTTTGCCATTGTTCTCATATTCCTTGATTTCATCATCACTTTTTAGACCAACAACAGGCATAGTATATCCTCTTTCAACTGACTGCCAAACACCAAATCCAAGAGAGACCAAAAAGGACTCCATCTTGAATTTCCAATAAGCATAATTTGTTCCATCAAACATAGGAGCTTTGATACCCTTCTTGTGTGCCATTCAGATCTACCTCAAGCGGTTAAGCTTTCTCCAAGGAACCAAAACTCTGATACCAATTGTTAGATGCACAAGACAATTGAGAGGGGGGGTGAATTGGTTGTACATTAAAACATTCAATCCTTCATAAATTTTCAAACCCTTGTTAGCCCTTAAACCTTTATCATGCATTAGTAGAATGTAAACATCTGAAACAACAATGCAAACACATCCAAACACATAAGAACACTAAATTTACATGGAAAACCCTAAGTAGGGAAAAACCACAGTGAGGATTAGCTCACATATATATGAATAACAATACCAAATATAATTAGGCTCATAGCCAAGGGCTCACTACCCAGAACAAGAAGAAAGGCTCACTACCAAATGACTCACTATCAAGAAGAAAGAAGAATAGAAGAACCTATTACAGAGAGATTCACTATCTCAGATCAATAGAAAAATCCACCACTGTAACTCTATGCCATCTACAACCTTCGACTCACTGCCTCCAAGAACTTCAAGCACACTTAAATGTAGATACCTTGTGATCACTGCATCCAAAGTCATAGGCATTAAGCTCACACTTAGATCATTACACTTGATCACATTCACATCATTCACACACTACACAACATCTCCAATAACTCACCTTTTGTTTATACCACATGCGACCTAAACAATCTCAATTAGGCTAGCCTTAATGAAAGATATACACCTCAAATGTGCATCACCAAATAGGTCAGCACCAAACACTTTTATGGTGGAAAAAAGTGAAGACAAACCATGCCAAGGGTTAACTAGGAACCAAATCTACACCACCATGCTACTCAACACATCCAAAATCCACGAGGTACCTTCGCAAATAGCACTAGCATGCCAAGTCGACCAAACCTGAACTAACACTACAAGCGACCACATACACACTTCTCCAAGTCACGTGGACTACACAACAACACTCCACAACATCCACACAACATCTCAGAATATTCCAATGTCATCAAAATATTTTGTAACTCTGCCACAACCATCTGAAACTAAGAACACCATCATTCTATGCAACCAAACACACTACCACATAACACAACTTACTAACCAACCTTGCGGAACACCTCAACACCTAAAACCTTAAGGGAAGGAAGTTACAGATAATATAAACATGTTCCCAAATCTGCAAGACAAGAAACCTTATTATGGAGAATGTGAAGCAATCTCATTTCTCACATACAACCTTCTATATAGACAGACAAATTGTCAAACACAAATTTCATTATAGAATGATCCAAAAATTGAAACTCTAGATATATAACCTCTAAACACATCTTATCATCACATCCAAACTGCACAAGCATATCTTCAACTATGAAGAAATATAGAGCACAACACTAAACACACATTTGTCGTACTGCACACTTTTTTATTTAAAATTTCAAAAAAGCACTTGGAAACAAAGTGAACCAACTGCATCAACAACACTAACACAACACTACAACACCTTCTCATCATGACTACAACATCTGCAATACCAACAATCTGCATATCTAAAATATTTTCTCAACACCACACTATAGGTTGACATCAATGACAACATAGTGCAACATACTTACTACTAACATCAATGACAACACTGCACCAATCTTCATGCTGGAGGCTGACATCAATGACAACACCAACAACATACTTGCAACAAAATCAACATCTAGGATGATAGGCTAGTGCCCTCCTAGATGTTGGGGAGACTTCATAGAGTTAATCACATACCCTTGCTAAGTTAAAAACTCTCCAATCATCTTAGTCATATAATATTCTACCAAAGGGGAAGGAACAAATTACACTATTACTTACTAACTCCTTTGGGGTATTTGAAGACCTATTAATTTTGTGAGGATGAAACTTTAGAAGGTTTTACTCCCCCTATTTTTTACAAATATTCATCCTCATCATGTTCATCACCTCCCTATGCCTCATCATGTATAATATTAGGTTCATCAAGCATGAATTCGTATATATGAACATTTTAAAAGAGTGCATCCATCCTTTCAATTTTGTTTGAATGGGAGGATATCCATTGGATAATTGGAATTCATCATTTGAATTTTCTTCTCAAATAAATTAACCTTTATCCAAGCATCCCTTCTTATTTTTTTGATATCATTGATGCAACTTTTGATTAGATATTTAGAACCATCATCTTCATTTCATATTCTTGACCTATTTGTAGATCTTTTCAATACATCAATTAAATTATTAGGATCATAATCTCTCCAATGAGAAAATATCATGCCCAAATTTTCAACATATGCAATCACTATATTAAAATAAAATTTGCATCCAAGGTTGATTAAATACTTTGCTATCTTTGATCCTTTTCTTGAAGTTGTATAAAGTCAGTTTGTTATGGTTTGATTAAGGAGGATTTGACCCTTATTATAAAATAAATTTCCCAAAGATGTTTCTAAACGCCACCTATCCTTACATAATTTAAACATAAAAATTAGGGTGAGGGAATTCAATATAGTCCTCATTTTGTTGGTTCAAATTTGTGAGTTATGTAGTTTAGTGTCATGTACCATTTCCTATCAATCCAAGTCTATACATATTAGTTTTGTACTTGTGTTTTTCCTATTTTTGTCAATTGTGTCATGATTTACCTTCTTGAGTATGCTTTTTCTTTCAAATTTTCTCTTCCCTTGTTGAAGTTTCAAAAATTTCCATCCTATCATGCCTCCCATTTGTTGTCCACCCTACCATTGTAGTTTTTGTAGTTCTCCATCCTATCATGCTTGTTGCTTGAATCCAAATTCCTCATCCTATAGTTTGAGTCTTGTGATATGGCAAAACCTTGAGCTACGATATTTCTTACTACAGTTTTCGTACCCCCCCTAACTTCTCAACAAATGTATTATTTTCGATAGCCTATTTTTGGTACCATTACTTTTAAAGTGGAATATTTTCTATGCATGATCACGACTCAAATTTGAAGTTGCAGTTGTATTTGATGGTTGGATTTTTTTGATTGTGGAGGATATAAAAGAGTGAACTATCTACACTTAAATCAAATTTATTTCAAAATATATTTTGAGCACTTGTATTCGAGCATGGGAATCCTAAGACCCTAGTGATTTTAGAGTATGACCTCATACAAAGTTTTTATTTGAGCATCATTGGACATGGACTCTAGTCACATTGTATTTATCTTATTTACCATTATTTTTGGTATGAATTGTTGTTGTAGTTACTAATATTACAAAACTTTTTTAATGTAATAAAACCATTATAGTAAGAAGAAAGTTATCAATATTTAAATCTATTGTCTATTGTTCATTATAATAAGAAGATCAAGAGTTATTTTGGTCATTTGTTGTTTAAAATGTAATAATATTGCTAAGACATAAACAATGATTAAATATGAGTTTGATAAGATTTGAGTTAAGTATTAAAACTTGATAGTGTTGTTATTCAAATAATATTTGTTCATGTAAGGTTAAGAATATAATATTTGTATTATTTTTTTATTGGGACATTACAACCATCCTTTTACAATGTTATAAAAATAATGTTACTAGGAAAACTTAAAATATTAGTATTAAATTATTTCCCTAAATTTATCCCTTAGCCTATAGGAATAAGAAATAGGCTACGGGTTTCTCAATTATTTAAATTCTAAAAGGGGGAGATGATAGTTTTCTCCACAAGCATTGATACATGATATTTGATGATCATGTAATATGCATGGTTGATCCCACAAAGCTGGTTTACAATTTCTGGGAGATTATGATTTTTGCTAAAATCACATATTTTAAGAAAATATAATGATTTAAGCATTAAAAAGTTCCATTTAAAGCATTCTAATTGAAGAGGGTTTGATCAAACTACCTTAGATCAAAGCCCCTTGCATAGAACCTTGCTAGTTTTAAACCATACCTATAACAAAGTCTCTTTTACACTTATCAAAATGTTGATAGATCCACATTTGATTTATCTTTTGGGGGATCAAATGAATTCATTTAACATTTATTTTTTGTAAGTATTTAGTCCTTATTATAAGCTTCCCAAAAAGTATAACTTTAAATAAATTTAATTTAATTATTATATTTATTTTTTATTTCTTGTGAATGTAGGTTTTTCACCGAAAATCAAGCTCTCTGTTCTGCACGTGGAAAAATAGCAGATTATCAATTTTTTTTTGAAAAATATGAGTGCACCAGATATTGAAGTCCTTGATCCAATCAAAAAAAATAAAATCGATACATACAAAAAAATTAGCGTTATATGGTAATGTTATGTCTGAATTGTAATTGGTTTGACTTCAAAATTTGATTAAAGAAGAAATATTCAATAAAAATCTATCTAACCAACTGGAAGCACTAGATATTAGAATTACAAATCTAAATTCGAAAGAATTAGAATTTTATCCTTTATGGAAAAAAAGTTGTGTTATACGGTGAGAATCACTTTTTTAAAATGTTGTTTTCTAAAAAAAATTGGTTTTCGAGGGAGATGGAAAAAGAAGTGCAATCTGATTCCAAAATTTTTGAAAAAAATATATTTAGAATCTACAGACAAAATTTTATGAAACTCTAGTTTGCATCATCTTCAAATTCCTCATGGTTTAGCTGCTACAGGTGCCCGAGAGTGTAGATTTAGTTTAAAAAAAATATTTCAGTGTCCAATTTGGCCAAAAATTATAAACCACTATTGTGGGATCACCTAGTAGCAATTTCCTATGTCCAAACTTCTATTCCAATGAAAATCCATTGAGCATACTCTTAGCCCTCTCCATCACATTCTTGTTCATGCATTTTGTAACTCAATTTTATTAAGGATGTATAAAGTTGTCTTATGTCTTTCAATGTTGTTCTCCTTATAGAATTATCAATACACATCATCATTATCAATCATCAAAGCCTTAATATTTCTAACAATCTAGTTTTTCAAGAGTCGTAAACTCCCACAACTAACTAAAGACCTAAAATTTACTTATCAAGAATTATATCTATGTCCTCCAAGAATAATCATCAATAATGATACTTAAAAATATTTTGATAAAAAATAAAATTTACTTGATAAAATACATTAGAATGAATATCATCTATTAACCTAGAATATTTATGAGAACTACAGTAAAATTGAACATAGTTATGCTTTCCAACAATGCAATATTCATAAAAAATAAACTTATTAGAATAATAATCAAAACTCTCTATAATTTGTTATTTTTCAAGCTCCATAGAAAGTACCTACAAAACCACTTGATTCTTTTTAGTTATAGATACAAAGGCTTCATGTCAAATAAGGGATGCACATGACTAGATAGTATTCTCTTCAATCCTCCCATTAGAAAATATTTTAGTTGTTGCCAAGGTATATTTTCCAACCATTGTATTTCTCATGATCTAAAAACCACTCCTAATGAAAATTCACGTGGAAAGAAGCTCCATAATCTATCATCCATGCATCCTCACATGCTCAAGTTTCCAAGGCCATGACGAATGCATATCCTACTTATTCTTGAGAAAATTTATCAAAATCAACATTAGATCAATCCTTTTTTCCTTTTTCTCTTCCTTGTAATGTCTTTTGAAGTAACTCATCTTACCATAGTTCCAACATTTTACCTTGGAATTTCCAAGTTACATAGATCTCCTATGAGATTTAGATATACTATTCTTTAGACAACCCATAAACAACCAAGGCCTCCTTGATGGATTTGATCGCTTTTCTCATCATCCGTTTCAAAATAAGAGCAACTATGATCTCATAAATCAACAATTTTGAGATGTCCAATATTTCCAATAGCCATTTCCAAGTTGTCTAATGGTTGTTTGATGTCTTCTTTTTTCCAATTTTCCTATTGCACACTATAGAAATGAAACTCTATCATAACATAAATCATTTTTGTAGATAATCTAAACACATATCTTTAGTTGGGTTATCCACTAGGTTCTTCCTTGGGCCCAAATTAAAAGGATTGGAGGAACATCTTTCTCTTGAAACATGAAAAATAATTAATCGAGATTCATTGAAAACATAGCCATTCTTGTACGTAAACAACAAAAGCTTCATCATTTTCAACTTGAAAGGTTAATATTTTTTTAATAAATTTATAAGTAGTATAATAATTATTTCCTTCTTTAATGATGAAATCTTAAAACTTGAGATCAATACAAGCTTTGAAATCTCATACATTATTTGAAATAAACTTATGACTACATGACCAATGTAAGTAACTCCATTCATGCATGAAAAGGAAAATCCAAGATCTCCCTTGAGATTGGTAATAGAGGAGGAACAAATTCATCATATCCATTGACATGTTAGAAATCCAAGTTAGGCTTGTGGAGAAAGAATTTAGTTTTTCTTTGAAGCACTCTTGCTTTGGAAGGGAAAGAGAAGAGGCTTCATCAAGTTGAGAATTTTCAAGCTATTTGTGGGAAATAAGTTTTATAGGCCCTCAACAAAAAAAGAAAAGTTAAAATGAATAATAATTGGAATCATTAAAAAATCATATAATGTAACATCTTTTATGATAAAAGATGTTGGCATCTATAATATATTAATAATATAATAAAGAAGTTTATAATAAAAAGGCTTTCAAGGAAGTCATATATGACATTTTGAAACATAAAAGCCATCAAAAGAAGAAAAAAAGGACATAACAAAGAGGGCCTGCAGGAGGCCATAGTAGAGATTATATATAATATGTAACAAAATGTAGGCCAATCCTCAAAAGACTAGAAATCATGAGATGGCTCATTTTCATTTATACCAACTTGAAGCTAGTTTTTAGCAATAACATCAAACAAAGCTTGAGGGAGAAGGGGTTAGGATAGTAAGAGAGAAGATATAATAGTGCTTGGAGCACCACCTTAATCTTTTGGATCCTCTCACTACCAATTTATGAGAGGTGAGGTCACAATTAATTACTAACTATGATGGTGCAGTCATTGTGTAGTCCATGTTTTGTAGAATTATTCACACAACACACTGTTGGAGACGATTCAATCTTGTTACGTTTGAAAAGACCTCCAAACAAGGGACACCCATTAAACAAGTCATAATTTCCCAAATCAGAGTTAAAATAATCTTTAGAAATCATGTGATCTTGAATGAAATCAAATACCAATCCCTTAACCAATCTGCATCTTGAATCAGGTACATTGCATTCAGAATAAATGTAGAGATTACCTAAGATGGGTAGAGGATTCAAGGGAAGTTTGTGAGAAGATCCCATCTAGTTACCTCTTACACCACCTCCTCTGTAATCTTACTGTCAATTTTAAAGATCTTGCACAACTTGTATACTTCAAAATCACCATGCAATGAAAACTCACAACTTTTTGATTTGGAAAACATACGTTTGTTGATCTATAATTCGATGGCTTAAACTACTTGTTAGAGATAAATGAAGATGATGCGAAGATATAAAGTGGAATGACACACTTAGAATTTATGACCCTATCCATGAATCATTGGCATATGGCAAATTCACCGCCAGCAATTCATCGAGGGAAAATGCACTGGCAACAATTCACCATAGGAAAATTCACCGCCATGATAATTCACCACGCGAAAAATTAATTGCATGAATTTTTGGCAGTTAATTTTCCATGGGGGTGAATTGTTGGTGGCGATGAATTTTCCCATGGTGAATTGTTGATAGTGAATTTTTCGTTGGTGAATTGCTGGCGGTGAATTTTCCTAGAGCCGAATCATCACTTGGGAAATTTAGTGTATCCAATTCATAATGTTTGAACATGCTTGCAAGACTTTTCTTGATCACACATGTATCAATAGGAATTCACACATTTGAGAAGCTTATGTGGTAGCTTTTCTCCAACGTGCCAATGAGATAGTGTGCACTCAAATAGCACACAAAATGCTAGCAATAAAGAGAGCTCTCATGAATGAAGGGGTGTACTTGGGTTTTGCCTATGTAACATAATTACCCAAATCTTGGAGAAATGATGGATATTATTATTGTTAACTTTCGCCACCATTATAGTTTGATCACATTTGTGAGGGCATCTACAAGCATATTACCTTCTATATAATAGTGGATTCTTTCAAAGTATTAAAACTTATCTAGCAGATCCCAAACACAAACTAAGATATTTTTGATACGTCAATTGCATGTTGTTATCTTCTTTAAAGCATTCATAATATTATGAGAAAAATTTTCAATTATGTTTCTTTTAAAATTATTTTTAAGTCATTTTTAGATCACATAGCAAAGTTTGGGCCTTGACTGTATTATTGGTACCATTTCAAAGTTTGACTGTCATTTTTGATAAAATCATTCCTTTATCATCTCTAATAACACAACCAACCTCTGATTTTCTTGGGTTACCTCTTGAGGCTCCATCAAAGTTTAGCTTCAACAAGTTCCTATCAAGGGGTATATAGTAGATTTGTTCTCTATTGATTATTTTACTAGGTCTAGCTTAGAAATGATTATGAAAGATTGCAAATATGATTGATACTTTGATGTTCAGGAATCCAAAGAGGTGAAGGACATATTATTCCTTTTCAAAACCTGAGACATTGCAACTTTTGATATCATTTTTTTAATTTTAAATATTATTTCTTCAAATGACTCGAATTGCTGTCTAAAGATCCATTTGTTCCTTTCTAACTAGATGTTCCAAATCATGATGGAGGGAGCCACTTACTAGATGGGAGAGAAAGTGGGTTGCACACACAAAGAGGGCCAACTTTTGAACATGTCCAAAATGTTGTTAGGAAAAGGGCTTTGTTAATTCAATTTATTGATCAACCAATACCAACAATGATTTGCAAAAGAGCAATTTAGCAAGAGATGTTTTAATTCTTCTAGTTCATTCCCACAAAAAAAAACAATTAAAAAGTTGGTAGCAATACCTAAATTCTACAACTTGAGTTAGTGAGAATTTTATTTTGTAGGGAAATCCAAGGGAAGGCTCTAGCCTTAGGAATAATTGCTTTTACCCAATATAACTTATGAATCCAATCATTATTTGAGGACTAAAATGTTAAAGATATATACCCTTGTTTGGCCAAGTACAAACTTGATTTCGAAAGAGAACATGCAAGCTAATCATAATTTGAAGAGATAAATACTTTCTTGTGATGAAGGATGGATTCTAATAAAAGTCTTTGAGTTGGGGGGATGTGACAATCTTAAAGACTTTTCTATTGGGCCTTGTCTAGAAAGTCATTTTGAAGAGGACTTAGATAATCTTTAACTTTGATTCTCAAATTTTTTTATAATATATCCTTGGTTTGTACCAAAACTTCAAAAGCATTAAGGGGAGGGTATCCATTCCAAGATTCCCCCTAAAATAGCTCTCTCTCTCTCTCTTTATTATACATATAACCCAAGTTAGGTGAGGTAGTATAACCTCTCTACTTTGAACTATGATGTTCCAAATATTTGAACCATGTGGAGGATTTTCAATGGTGAATATTCTCTCTAGATTAGAGCTATCTAAGTATTTGGATTGCATAATTTGACTCTATTAAATAGCTTGTGCTTTCATGAAGATGTTCTAAGCTAGTTTTTCCCTTAGTGCTAAATTTTGAGCTTCTAGATTTTGAATTCCTGCTCCTCCCAACTTCTTTGATTTTTAAATACTTTCTCAAGAAGAGTGATATTCTTTTCCAAATTTATCCATTTTTATGTTACATAAAAATAATTTGAGGTGTTTTTCAATTTCAATGATTGTTACTTTATGCATTTTAAGCACTGACATGATATAGATAAGGATAGTGTATATGGGTGTTTGCAAAAATATGGGGGGACCAAAAATGGCCCACCCACTTTTTGGCCCCATGCAAACCATAACATAGGCATGTTATAACGTGCTCACGTTTTATCTCATTTAAACAATAAAAACAAAAAGAAATGTTTAATTTCGCATTTTACCTTCATCCCATGGCTTGATAACGCTTCCAAGCATGCTCATTTTGTTGCAGCCTAATTTTGCACCCAAAGCTTTGTTGAATCATCACCAAAATGTCGCAGACACTGGGGAGGTCAAAGGAGTAAGTATTTTTAGTTTTTTATTGTCAAATTTGTATTAAATAGGTAGATTGAATTATTTTTTAAATAAAATTTGTTTAATTTGCAAGAGTTGATAATTCACCCCCAAATGTTCAAAATCCCAATTCACCTCTTCATGAAAATCCTCATGGAGAACAACCGCAACAAAAACCTTCTATAATACATTGTCATTCTCTAAGAACACAACAAAACATATTAGGGAAAATTGGAAATAATAAAAAATAACATGAGTAAATTGCAAGGGGGAAAGATATTGTAGGAACAAACTCCCATAGGACCACCCTTGCTTAATCACTACAATCTATTGTGTTTCATGTAGAATCAGTTAGTGGGCAAATAAATAGTTGGTCTAACAAGAGGGAACAACAAAAAAAATGTAGAAAAATTATCATATGAACAAGTTAAAGATTTTTATTTGAAATATGACTTGTGTGCACTCTTCACCAACCCATGAACCAATCAAATCTTACATGGTGTATGCAAGAGGTCCCTTATCCATTGGTGCCACCACCAAGGGATAAAGATTTTTTTTTGGGATAGGTGGTGGATGGTTCTTTACCATCCTCCATGAAATAACAATGAGGTACCACAATGATTTTTGAGAAAACTCTATTGTGAGTTTGTCCTCAATCAAATCTTGAATTACTTTGACATGCGAGAGTTCCAAGGTAGAGGTGGGGGCTTCGAACAGGACAAATTAGGGGCACAACTTGACTCAAATTGAGTACCGAGACCATTGGCTAGACCAGAGTATGAGCATGTGACTATCCCTTCCATTGTGAAGGAGGGTGTTGAGGTGGAGACCTTAGAGTCGATTGGCTCACTCACTCAAAGCCTTATACAACATACTAGGACTCTAGTATAGGGGGATGCAAGCGAGTCTTCTAGGCGCCAAGTTCCATTTCATATATGTTGATCTTGTGGGTCACTCTATGTTTTTGATCCTAAGGATAGTTAGGATGCATGCTCCTAGGATACATCTATAATGGATTAGATGGTCATGAAAAAATCTTTTTTGAGTGATACATTCAGCTTTGATAGTCAAGAAAATGTCAAAAAGTTCATTTAATTCAATTTATTAAATTTTATTTTAAAATGTAATATTAGATAAATTTGTAGAATGATTATAATAAAATTTCAGAATCACAGTGTTCACCTTTCTTGTAGTGGTCCTCCACCTCCCTATTACATGATGGTGTCGAGTGTAGAGGTATGTAACTAGTAAAGAGTTATAAATATTACATGTGAATAGTTGAACCTTATATGAATGGTATTCTTATAACTCAATTTCGATGTTGAATAGGTTAATGTTGGGCCTTCGACATCAACACTTGGTAGTCAAGGTGCTTGTTGAACTTTCACTTAGGTAATATAGATAATTTTCAATTTTAAAATATTTTTTATAAAAAAATAATGTTAGGTAGTTTTCATAATTTAATAATGTTGTTTCATTTTCAGATGATGCAAATAGATACTCCTCCCAATATTCATTACAATAATGGAGCATGGTGTTGTTGCAACAATAGCAAGTTTGATGTCTTTGATAGAGGTATGAGGCAAATTAATAGTTTTCAAATTATATTTGTTGTTTTATCTGTCTATTATTAAAAAAATGAATGATATTATTTTCTAGATTAATTACTATTTGGATGGTTGCCATAGGGCTTTGCAACTCCAGATCATGAGCGTGCCCTTGTTGTGGATGAACACAATGATTATTTATATGTGGTAAGTTATTATTTTGTTATATGTCATTCTATAATTAAATTTCTATATATTAATGTCTATAATTTTTATTGTATTAGGTGGAGGTCTAAGAAACTTTAAACAGGACGTTGAGTGAACAAGTTCGAAGGAGACCACCATTGTATGTATCTTCATCCTCTCAACAATCAAAAGCAGCTTGTGATATCTTTCCTTCACCTAGATAGAAATGACTACATTAGGGTCTTTTGTTGTATTCCTACATATCATTTTTGAACATATATTTTGTATTACATATATGTGACATTGTATGTCCATATGGCTTTGTTGTAAGCCTATATGGATTTCTTGTATAAATGTTATAATTTTATTGACATCTAATGATGTATTCCTATATGGATTTTTGGTTAATACAAATATTTTTACCAATGGGGTCCATATTTGCATTATAAATAATTTATTGAATAAATGAATAATGAACTAATGCAACTATGAATGATTAATGTTATCCATATTTGCACTATAAATGATTAATTGAAGAGGACCACTTTTATAATGTAATTGATGTAAGTATTAAAATTAATCATTCATAATTTTCCTCAAATGTGTTTATAAGGCATGTGGATGAGAGTTTGAAATAGTTAAATGCCTTCTAGAGGTGTGGGATATCCATTTTTCATGAGAACCCTGCCATTTGAAAATAAGACTGTATCATGGCTATGTAGAACTATCCTTTGGTCCATGGGTTTGTCAAGATCTCAAATGACTATCCTCTTGTTCTTCATATCATTGTCCTCTTCTTGTTCGAGGATTTTTTAGTATCATTCCCCACTTGGACTCTCATCCTTTCACTAGAATTTTAGGATCTTCAAACACTGCCTCATGCATCCATGGTTATTGGCTTCTTGATTTATAAGGTCACTATGAATACTATTGTCACTATCTTCAAAATAATATCTTCTATAGTCATATGTCCTTCATTTCTTCCAATCATTGTGTAATAACTATTCAATCAACTTGTGATTTGTTGTTATGACCATGTCCCTCATGTCTTGTTCACTAAATACAATAAGGCTACCATATATACGTATGTTGTCATCTTATACCCATATAACCTCTCTCATGAAACTACTATCTTTGATAGCTTTAGATCTGCCCTTTGATAACATAACAAATATGCATTGCCTTTTGTGAATTTAATT
>VDFB02005232.1:0-17434 GCA_007258455.2 Sequoia sempervirens
ACCTACCAATCCTCAAATTCTCTAAAAATATGATTGGGTGAAGGTCGACTTCTAAGTAACTTTGACAAACTTGTTCCCTCTACTCTCATAAGCTCATATGAAGAACAAATTTTGGTTTAGATGTATACTTACTCATTATATTGTAAGTCACTTAAAAAGTGTATCCACCAAATTTTGAATCTCCTAGAAGTATGAATGTTCAAGCCATATCCTTAAATAACTTTGGTGTACTAATTCACCATATTTATAATAACGTAACAAAAAGACAAATCATTAAATGTATATTTATTCATCATAATGTAATCATATTACAAAAGTAAAAATATCTATACATAATTCAAATCTGTAAATAACTTTAGTGTACTAATTCACCGTATTTATAATCACTTAACAAAAAGACAAATTATTTAAATGTATATTTATTCATCATAATATAATCACATTACAAAAGTAAAAATATCTATACATAATCCAAATATTTACATTAAAAAGAAAAATTAATTATTTATCACTGAACCTTATAATAAATAATTATTCATATAATCTTTAATTCTTTATCACTAACCTTATAATAAATAATTATTCATATAATCCAAAATTATATTTAATAAAAAAATAGTAACCATTACCCACCACTTATTATGAGAGTGATTTTTATAATTCCTCTATTTAATACCTTCTTTTTAGTAGTGTTAACATTTTGGGTGCAGTTCGTAGGTTGTAGTGTTCAATAGTTTTTCATTTAGGAAGATTCTAATAAAGAGGTTTCATAATGCAAGGTCTTCTAGTGCAGGTTACTAGGTCTTCTAGTGTAGGTGACGGTGGTAGACGTATTTTTGTTTATTGCAGATATAAATGCTTGTTTGAATAGGATTTTTCCGAGTGCAACATTAAAGAAAATGATTAAACTTAATTAATTAGACATGTAAAGTTTTTGCTTTTTACAAGGCGTTTTTTTGGTGTGGCAATAAAAGTAAACAATCAAATTGTTTCTAATTTTTTTTTTTATATTGAAGCCAAGCAAAGATCAAATTGTTTCTAATTAGAAATTCGAAGATTTTAAGTTTATTAAGTTTTCTTGAATTCAAATAGAGTTAATAAAAATTAAATTGTTTTAAATTAGTTAAATGATTTTTCGTTTATGGGTGATGTTGAATGGTTTATTGGAAATTACGTATTTTTAGATGAAATGTGATATTATAAAAAATGAGGTTGGGTTTTAACTCTCAATAAGAAATTGTAGATTTTCATTAAAATTTATAGAAGTGAAAAGTGCAAATCCTTATTTTTTCTCTCTTGTTTTATGTTATTTTGTGTGGATGTCTTAAGTGCATAGTCTTAGCATGTGTTTTTGTTCAATTTAGTGTACTTTCGACTTTATTTGTCACTTAAATATCATTTTACCTCTACACAAGTTAGTCTTAGTTCTTATATTGTTATTTTCTCTACCTAAGTCAAGACTACTCTCACAACCTTGACCATCATAGCTACAAATCCAAATTTATTGTGATCCCAAGCCAACTTAGCTTAATGTTATCGTTGCCCATTAGCATGTGTGCAAAAAAATTCAAATTAATTACCTAGGACTCGTATAAAAGGAATCATGCCTAGGTTATTTCAATCACTATCAATCACTATCATCCACTAAGATCCCAAGATCATGCACTAAAATTCAACATCTAATACATTTGGCATAGCTCTATCTTTGCATTACTTGCAATAATTACATCAATTCTTAAAACAACAATATCAAAACCCTTATTTTCATGCACTCAGTCTACAATTTAAGCATTCATTATATCATTGTCTCAAGCATTCATTACAATTCTACTACACTTTGTCAACTACTTATGCATCATTATATACATTGTTTAGTGTGTAATCCAACTTATCACAAAATATTTAAATCAATCAATGAGTCTTGATTGTAATCAAGATAGTCTTGAGGATTCCTCATGCCATAACAAGACTTAACTACACTACTCAACATTATTAAGTCTTTTATTTATAGGTATATACACAAGCAAACCTTTTTTGGTAGGTACTAAGTTTTTGAAGTTGTGGAGGTCAAGGTCACCCTCAATAGGATCAAGGCCACCCTCACAATATCAATTTGAGACATTACATAATTTTATTTTTCATAAAATGCATTCATCATAACCTTCTATTTTCAAAATAGTCTTAGTTTCCAAGTATATGCCTTCTATCACGAGCAATTTAGTCTCCTCTTTAGATTTTAGGTATGCATTTTATTTTAGTTATTTTATCTTTATTTCAATTTCATAATCAAGTGCATAGTTAGACTCAATTCCTCTAGACTCACAATTATATTAATTAACTTAATTTTTTAACTTGGATATTTATTATAGACAATGTTATTTTTTTTACAAAAATAAATTGAGAAAAAAATCACGATTAGTAGAGGATCATGTATATAAAACCAAGTTTTAAAAGGTATTGATCATTTGTGTGAGGTAATTTATATTGGTGAAACACAAGTCCATTCAAATATGAGAATTAAAGACTTGATTTGTATATGAGTGTGAAAGGGGGTATATTGATAGGGAGTTAAGAGAAGTTAAACTATAATATCAAGAGATGGACCATGATTTTCTCCAGATGATACATGGTTTCAAAAGGAAACTTCTAAATAAATTATAAGCATTTCTCATTTCAATCCTTCCACTTGTATAGTAAATATAAATTATGTGTTCCTTCACATATCTTTGCATTTATGGACCTAAGTTTTTTGAGTGCCATGTGGTTGTATAAGAGGTGGGTATCCTTAAAAAAACTCTAAGAATTTATCATATTTGATATTTCCTTATCACCTTGATGGTCACCTCACACTACTTGTCACCATTCCATTGATCCACACAAATAATTTATGTTTTTTGCTACAATACATGGTTGGTCACTTCATTAAGGAAAATCGTATCAACATAAACATGCATCACGAATTCATCATGATAAAAAAGATAAAATATAACTTTAACTTAGATCACTTTATAAAATAAAACACTCAATCACTTGGAAGATGTCAATGATCTTGCATTAGAGGGTCACTCATTCAAAGATTGTTTGAACAAATCCATGGAGATTAAAAAATATCATCATCTATAAGCATGGATAAGGGATTAAATTTTAGCCACTCATAAGGACCTATTATCAAGAATTAGTGGATCTTTGATAATCAGAGTTATTAGTTCAATGTTTGTAAGTTAGTGTGCTAATTGACAAGAAATAAAAGGCATTGTGTACACTTTCAAACCTTTATTTTGTATAACTTTATACACATGTTAAATGCATAGTCATTGTCCCTAATTTGATCTATTTGGTGCATAATTTAACTCCTAACCTATAAACTATCAACTAATTATAACTACAAATCCCACTATTTTGAACCAACCATCATTCCCTTTTTTTTCCATCTTAGACTAGGTTATGTAGTGCAACCCAATATGTGAACTAGGTCACATGACACAACCATCCACTTCTTTTAATTTTTAATTTTCTAACTCTAGAGATGATTATTAGTAGGATACAGGGTAGATACCAAAAGCTACCGCATGGGACTTGTAGAACCTAAGATCAACAGGGAAGACAAAGTAAAAGATGCCCTATAAGGGTCATGTCTCTCTACTCCAAATAAAGCAAAGATATATACATATGTAATAGATATAGGATATGAAATGTTGGGAAAAGGGGGAATGATTAAAATGGGGTGTCTTAGGTCCTTCATACAAATAACTTAGGAACTAATGGTGTCCCTCTTCCCAAATTTCATTGAAACTAGGAGTTTGCAAGGTATAGAAATTGACTTTCAACCCTAAGGTGAGCCAATCAGACCTGAATCTCTGGTTTCTTAAGACACTAGAATTTGGAATTAAATGGAAATGATTTGATGCAACTAATCCTAATGAATAGTAATACCTAGATGATAAAATGTAAGATCTTGAAGATACAAAAACTGAAATCACAGTTTATAGCTAGATCTGATAAGGGTCTAGACACATGTACCTAGCATTAAAAATTGATTTTGATTTTGAGGACTGTTGAAGGACAGGTTCACCCTAAGGCGAATGGGTCCTAGTTAGGGTGTCTAGAATAAGTTTTGACAATCCTCTAATGTTGGATCTTAGCTTTAGTTTGGCACAAGTCCCACTATTAGAAAGTCAGAAATAAAATCTATAATTGAGTTTTTGTGGCTTGACAACAATGGGGATAACTTATGCAATGTTGCAAAATTGTTCCTTGAGATTTTTTCAATCCTTTCACCTGTAATCTGCACATACAAAGAGAGGAAAAATTGTTCGTTTTGAACGGGGGTTTGCCTCAGTCAAATCCCATGTTTGGTAATTAAACCTTGATAGAAAGATAATGACAATTGATAAATGGAAGGAATGATGAATGAACACTTGCTTGCTATAACTCACAAAACCTTTAATGGCTTCCCTTAAAGGACTGAAGTCAAACACATCACTCCAAGTAATCAAATCTTTCTTTGATTGATTTGTTGGATACTTGAATGCTTGGATGCTTTAGGATCAACAATGCATATTAGCCTTTAGAAGATGACATGAATATAAGCTTGAACATGATGATAGGATCTTGACTGTTGAAATAATGACTGGAAAATCTTCTCTTGAATGCTCTTGGCAATAATATTTGCTCATATGAATCTTTGGTCATGCAACTTAGATCTCAAATGATAAAAACACTACGTATTTATATGTGTTTATCTAATTTCCCAAAAATTAGATTCCAAAACCCAACAATTGCATATAAAATTTGAATCATTAAAATACTGCCAAAAACATATTAAAATGTAGGACCTAGGACCTAAGGAGAACCCATATTCCCTTGGGCGAATGGGCCCTGGCCTAAAAGTATAGGACACATTAATTTCAAGGTGATTAAAATATTAATTGCATTAATTAAATATAGGTTCCCCTTTCAAAAGATAGGAAAAATAAGGCTTTGGAATGCATAACTTGGTAAACTAGAAGCTTAATTAAGTCCAATTAATTAAGGGGCACAAATATAGTGTGAAATTGTAAAGGTATACAGTTTCCTACACTACAATTATCCCCCACTTTGGTGAGAGTATGAGCTTATGCTCACACTAAAATAGACAAATATGTGTTAAGAGAGGTCCAAGTGTACAAATATTAGAAAGATAGGATGACAAGGATCAAGGAGGTGGCCAAACCCCAAGATGAAAGATCCCATGGAAAACCAACATAAGGACAAAGGGACACAAGATATGTAAGATATGTGCAAGAAGACAAGATACACAAGTATGCAATGTTAAAGCTAATAAAAAAAGGGATGAACTAGCAAGTTGCATTATGCCATGTCCATCAAATACACTCTCAAGGGATAGTGCAGTTCGATATACACTAGGTGAGCCCAAAGGCTAGATGAGAAACACACACTAGGTCTACAAGGTGTGAACTCATAAAAAGGTGGCAGATGGAAAAGTCACACTAGGTCTACATGCCTTCCATACAACAACCATACCAAAAGATATACTCCTCGATAACTTTGATAAGGTGCCACAACATGATCAATATGTTATGCAAATACTACACTAAGTTCAACCTTTCTGAACAAAGTGAAGCAAGAAATGAAGTAATGCCAATAAAATAACACCAATGTATGCCCCCACTTTAAAGGAATTACTAAACACCATGTTGCGAGTAATTACTTTAAAGTAAAAAATGATAAATGCTAATTGATTAAAGGGCCATGAGAGCTTATTTGGAAAGCCCTATGCCAATCATATGTTTCTAAATAAAGTTGTATAATCATGAAAAAAGAGGTTTTCCCCACATGCAATCCAAAGATAACACATAAGGGATCCACAGATTTGGGGTTAGCATATGTCTTTGCTACAATGATATAACAGAGCTTGGAACCATCATCATTCCCCAAATAACTTATGGAACAACAAACACATTGGAGGAATGGCACATAGAGAGTGAAAACAAAGAGAAGCTTTTGGGTTAACATGGAAGATACCTAAATATCTCAACGCCTTGCATCGTCCCCAAAAGGAAAATACAAGACAAATGAAAAGACAATGTTTACAACAAATAGAAGAATGTCACAATGGATTTGCTTCATTTGTATCCTTGCACCAACAGAGTAACAAGGTTCATCCAAAGAAAGCTCGTGAACATAGAGACATGTCAAGCAATACAATATGGGGGATCACATTACGTGCATGCAATCACAAAGAACATAAAAAGAGAAAAGCTAGTATGAAACATGCAAACCAACCTAAAGCAAGTTGTCTACATCCCAATATTGTTCATCATATGCAAAAGGTCAGATAACTAGCCAAAGGGGCAACAACAAGTGTCGTACTAGGACAATACCAAGTTCAATATGTAGTGATGCACTCTTTTGAGGAGGATCATCATGGTTGCACCCATGTAAGTTCATAAAAGAGGAAAATAATAATTTTAGCTCATTATACACTTCCTCATCAATCTTAACAATCTCATCATCATCATCCAAGTTAATCACAGTAGGAGGTCTAATGACAATTTCCATTGTATGCTCATGTTTTTGTTGTTGTAAAGGTGGAAAATTATTATGCTTTGTTTGAGTTGGTTTTTCTTTATCTTTGTTTGTTGGTTTATTATTTTCTAAACTAATAAATGATAAATAGCATGATGTCTACGCCTACACTCTTTAGCATTTAGATTTCTTCTTGCAAATTTTTCAAGTTGTGATGGTGTAGGAGTAGGTTTATCAACCATTGGTTTATTTTCTTCTCACAAAGGAGGAACAAAAGGAACCATCAAGGGTTGGGAAATCATTATCTCTTTAGGTCTATAGACTTGTTTGATCTTAGGAGGCACCAAAGGATTTGTATTGGTATCTCTTGGTCTCTTGTAGGAAGTGGGTGAATGAATTGTGTTGGACTGGTCTTGGATACTTGGAAGGGTTTTCGGTTCAAGCATTGGTTCATCAATGATAGGTTGGGGAGGAGAAACTGATGCAATAGCATCTATCAATAGTAACAATTCATCAAGGGTACTTCTGACCCAAACTCAAATGGAGAAGATCAAATTAAACAACCATCATTGATTCACTTAACTTTTTAACAAAATCCATAAAATTTGCTTACCATTCTTAAGGCTACCAACCACCACAATCATCAAATCAATACTACAAACCCTTATCAGATTCAAATATGCCTTAACCAACTTCAATTTGACTGATTTAAAACAAAAACCTAATCAGACAACTCTAACTTCATCAATTCATTCAACTTGCTTCAACAATCCTCAAGAAACTCAAGGTACAAAGATATAATTTATGGAACTAAGGTCCAAAACCTCTATTGACCTCATAAAACATATTAAAACATCATCTTTTTTCAAAAATAAGCCAAACATACTGCCTCATTACTCTATTTTGATAGACTTTCCAAATCATGCACTTAAGACGCCAAGATTGCATCATAGTTCCAGATTAACCAAAATAATAAATCAATAAATTTAGTCCTTGGACCTTTCCAAAATCGTTGAAACATATTTGATAGCATTATTTAAGTAGTTCCCAAACAATACCAATCACTTTTATCATTGTATGCACATAATCTCAGTTTCTTGCATGTAAATACCAATATTTTATTAGCACTGCAAAACCCCTAAAACGGGTGTACCATCAATTCCACCTTGCTTCACTTTAGGAAATGGACATTATTAGGGACCCAATATTGCATTTGTAAACATACCTCATTAATAGATCAACTTGTTTTGGAAGATAACACAAAACAATTGACTGCCCACGCCTAATTGCTTTAAATTAGGTTAGATTTTCAAAGCAAACACCATCTATTCAACTCCAAATCACTAAACAACCATAAATAGTCTTTGAATAGGTTGAAAAACACACAAATCATCAACCTTTATTGAAATAACCATCCACCAATACAAACAAACAGTAAACCATTGTCTAAAGCATTAACAATCCCCAAAGAATGAGGGTTCGAAGGAAATATATATTACAAACCTTCCCATGCTTTGCCACAACCTTAATCATGTTTGTTTATGTTTAAATATGCTCTAGAAAACATTTCCAAACCTCTGCAACTGATATATCTTCAAACCTTGTACCTGCATACATGTTCAAAACTTAAAACATCCTAATTCAATCTACTCCATCGATCTACAAAGCCTAATTTGGTGGAGTAGTGAACATTTGCTTAATTGACTCTCAAAACCCCTATTTAAGGATTTCTGACCGAACTATAGGGAATGCACTCAAACAAAAATTTTACTCAATCAAATCTCTCCCAAATGGATTTAAATGAATGTTAACTCTCTGATCTACCAAGAACAATACGATTTAAAGCCCTAAACTTTTGTACAAATTGTACAATTTGATGAACAACTAAAAGAAACTCAAAAAATTACTAATAGGGTACTTTTATTGATTGTAAATCTTCAAGAATACAAAGAATGATATTTTTATCACCTTCTACAAGCTTTTATAGATGTTTCCCAACCAATAACTACCTTTATGTACAACTTCTTTTACTGACCTATCCCTTCAATTTTCCCACAAAGACTCTTCATCTTCTAATTTTTTGCACTTTTTGCATTTTTTGCTTTATTGACAACTTTTACATTTTTAGCAACATTTTTTCCAATTTACTTAATAAACTCCTAGAGACCTATTTAAGGACTCAAAAACATTAGAATAGGTCTTGCCATGACCTTTCTACAATGCCTTCAATATGAAAATGCAAAATTTATATTTTTGCCTATTTGAAGCACAAGGTACTCCTACACCATACAACTGACAAACAAAACTTTCCAAGTCCCTTGGAAACATGTTGTATCAACTTTGCTTGTTCTTTCACCTACAAAACAACTTCAAATTTTCCTTGGACTACTTCCTCTCTTTGTCTCTTGAATCTTCATCTTTTGTATTCAACTCTTCTTCACTTTTCCTTTTGCCTCTCTTTTTCTACCATCAGGTTCTCAGTCACCTCTCTGATTCAAAAGGAGACAAGACTTCCCTTTCACAACTCTCAACTTTCCACTCTTTTCGTAATTCATCCTTGAACTTCTCTGACCAATCTTTTTTCATCTTCTCATCTGCTCCCATCAGTGGTGTACTCTTCAGGCTGCAAGCTCAAGTGCTTCTTCAATCAGATATCCATCTTTCTTTACTGCCTCACCACACAACTCAACAACTCATCAAACTTCTTTGCCTCACCTAGGTTTCTCCTCTTTTCTCTCCCTAATCTCTTGGCAACCAACAACCAGGTTCTCTCTTAACCTCCACAAACTCACAAACACACAACCACCAAACTCTTTCTCTACAACTTAGACGGATCAAGCACATGCAACCAACTCAACAAACCAACTTCAACGAACTACCAATTCAACAAATCCTCAGAATCTACTAGTTCTAATACCAATTGATGCAAATCATCTACCAAAAACCACAACTCATCAAGGTACTTCTAACCCAAACTCAAATGGAGATCAAATTAAACAACCATCATTGATTCACTCCAACTTTTCAACAAAATCCATCAAATTTGCTTTCCATTCTTGGGCTCCAACCACCACAATCATCAAATCATGCTATATGGGCCCTTATCAGATTCAATATGCCTTAACCAACTTCAATTTGGTGATTTAAAACAAAAACCGATCAGACAACTCTGACTTCATTAATTCATTCAACTTCCAACTTGCTCCAACATCCTCAAGAGAATAAGGTACAAAGAAATCATTTATGGAACTAAGGTCCACAACCTCTATTGACCTCATAAAAATCTTAAAACATCATCTTTTTTAGAAATAAACCAAACATACTACCTCATTACTCTGTTTTGTCAGACTTTCAAAATCATGCACTTAAGACACCAATATTGCATCATAGTTCCATATTAACCAAAACATCAAATCAACAAATTTAGTCCCTGGACCTTTCCAAAATCATTGAAACATCTTTGACAACATTATTTAAGTAGTTCCAAACAAAACCAATCACTTTTATCACTGTATGCATAGAATCTAGGTTTCTTTCATGTAAATACATGTGATAGAAAGATGTGTATCAAAATAAATAAAGAAATCACAGAAAATGAAACATTAAACTAAAGAAAACTAAATAAATTGAATTCAAATGAAACAAACAGAGCTTCTTTAGAGCCGTTCCATTTTCCTCTATCTACAAGGATTTGTTTGAAGCTGCTGCTCTCAGATTGTGTAAGCAAAGCTTCTCTGAATGGAAACTTGCAGAACGAGTGTGCAAAGGAAAGTGCTTCTCTATCCTATATGTTGGTGGAGTGAAAATACTGATACAGATATGCATAGGGGCTATGAATTATGGATGCTATGATATGAGGTGAATAGGCCATGATATGGAATGATTCTATGCTATGCTATGATGCTAGAATGCTATGAATACTAGAAGGCTATGCTATTGCAAATTGGCTATAGTTTTTCTGTATGAAAGCTTCTCTGTGATTTCAAAGACCCGACAGTCCTTTTTATAGCTTTTTGTAGGTAAGAGCCTGGCTGGCAAAGATCAATGGCGTGAGATTGTCCGGTAGATTTGAATGGTGAGAGATGGAGAGGTTGAGAGGAAGATGGAGAATGTTGGGAAGGTTGGAGAGAAGAATGGAGCCTTGTCTTCAACCCATGGGAACAAGCACAGGAACAGAGAAATTATTTTTTGTTTTGGAAGTTTGTTTCACGGTTGTTGAAGATAATCCCCAAATTAATTAAATAAATAAAATAAATTTATTTAATTTGTGAATTTGAGGAAATTAAATATTTTTGAAATATTTAATTTTTAGAACTAAAAGACTTAATTAAATATTTAGAAATATTTAATTGCAAAATGGACTTTTAGAAAATTTTAATTAAATATTTAGAATATTTAATCATGAATGGATATTAGAGGAATTTAATTAAATATTTTAGAATATTTAATTGTGAATGAACATTAGAAGAAAATAATACTTAATCTTTATTTGAATAAAATATTCAAGCCAAGATTATATGATAATTAATATAAATAAATCATAATGTTTATTTAATTAATTAAGAAATAAATAAGAAAAGTGATTAAATAAACTTATTTATTTAATCAAATGAAAGAATGAACAAATATAAAATAAATTATTTAAATTTATTTATACATAGAATTGAATTGAGAGATTTAATTAAATATTAAAAATATTTAATTAATTACGGTTATATGATGTGACCATTTTTAGGTGTATCTAATACCAATATTCTACTAGCATTGCAAAACCCCTAAAATGGGTGTACCATCAATTCCACCTTGCTTCACTTGAGAAATGGACATGATTAGGGACCCAATATTGCATTTGTAAACATACCTCATTAATAGATCAACTTTTTGGAAGATGACACAAAACAATTATTTTCACACTGAATTGCTTTTAAATTATGTTAGATTTTCAAAACAAACACCATCTATTCAACTCCAAATCACTAAATAACCATAAAAAGTCTTTGAATAGGTTAAAAAACACACAAATCATCAACCTTTATTGAAATAAATGTCCACTAATACAAACAAACAGTAAACCCTTTTCTAAAGCATTAATAATCCCTAAAGAATGAGGGTTTGAAGGAAATTTATATTACAAACCTTCCCATGCTCTACCATAGCCTTAATCATGTTTTTTTATGTCTGAATATGCTCTAGAAAACATTTCCAAACCTCTGCAACTGATATATCTTCAAACCCTTGACTGTAGCAACAATTAATTTGAGGAAACCTTTCAAATTCCCCCTATAACAACAACTCAATCATTGCATTCTTGTTTCCCCTATACCTGCACACATGTTCAAAACTTAAAAAATCCTAATTTGATCTCCTCCACTAATCTACAAAGCCTAATTAGATGGAGTAGTGAACATTTGCTTAATTGACTCTCAAAACCCCTATTTAAGGGTTTATGACTGAACTACAGGGAATGCACTCAAACATAAGTTTTACTCAATAAAATCTCTCCCAAATGGATTTAAATGAATGCTAAATCTCTGATCTACCAAGAACAATAATATTTAAAGCCCTAAACTTTTGTACAAACTGTACAATTTGATGAACAATTGAAAGAAACTTAGAAAATTACTAACAAGGTACTTTTATTGATTGTAAATCTTCAAGAATACAAAGAATGATCTTTTTCTCACCTTCTACAAGATTTTATAGATGTTTCCCAATCAATAATTTCCTTTACAACTTATTTTACCGACCTATCCCTTCAATTTTCCCACAAAGACTCTTCATCTTCTGATTTTTTGCATTTTTTGCTTTATTGACAACTTTTACATTTTTAGCAACATTTTTGCCAATTTACTTAAACAACTCCTAAAGACCTATTTAAGTACTTAAATACATTAGAATATGTCTTCTCATGACCTTTTTACAATGCCTTCATGATGAAAATGCAAAAATTATTATTTTGCCTATTTGAAGCATAAGGTGCTCCTACACCAGAAACAATCATGGACTCAAGAATATTTCTAAGAGATAATTCTACTATGCAATTTGACTTGAAATTTTGATAGGATTTTAAAAATAAGTCTTCATGGGAGAAACTTTATCATGGGATTTCCTTGATCATTAACTCTGCCTAATTGGATATGATTATAATCAATGAGGTCTTGCACTAAATGTTTAATACATGTGCGTCATTCCATATCATGTCCATTTTGTCAATGATATTGGAAAAAAGCATTTGGATTATAGTTCAGAGATAAAGGCTTAGTGGTATCAAGAGGTCTAACGAGAGGTAAGGTGATTAAGTTTTTGCTCAAGAGTTGTAACATGATTGAATGGAGGGTATCGGGTGAGATGAATTGCCTATTCTTTTCTCTAAATTGGTATGGAGTTGCTTTTATGGAAGCCACTTGAGGTTCAACATGATGGGTTGGTTGAGGTTGACTATCTATATAAAGCTCTTGTTTGGTTTCTTGAATGGTTGAAAATTGTTATGATACACAATTTTGGATTTTTTGGGACGGTTTGAAGGAGTTTTGTCTACATGTTGATTGAGTTATGATAATCACAAAGAGCTATGCATAAGTGTGTAAAAGAGGGAATTTTCATCATCCCAAGCTTGTCTTGAATATTTTTTTGTAAGTTATCAATGAACATCCTTTGAAGATCAATATCAAGAAGCTTAATGTTGATTTACGAGTAAAGCAGTTGATAACGAGCTATAAAATCAATGACCTTTTCATTTGCTTGTTGTTTACATTACATGAGATCAGGTAGAGCCATCTTAGGACCAATATGCACTTGGAAATGGTTTAGAAAGGCATCAACAAGCTCATTGAATGAGTTGATTGAGTTATTTGGTAAGAAACAAAACCATTCCAAGGTTGTATCTTTCATGGATCTAGGAAAAAGTTTAGCCAAGAGTTTTTCAAAAATGAAGTCACTACATAAGGTTGTGTATGCTAAAACATGGTTGCTAGGATGTCCTTTACATCATATTTCTCAAATCTAGGAATCTATATACCTTGTGGAATTTGTGTTCTCAATATCTCCAATGATAATGGGTTTCTTTTGACATATTGTGAAGTTTGGCAATTTTGATTTTGGTTCAATGTTTCTATTTGTTGTTGGAGGGTTGTGACATTTTGCAAAAGTTGGTTTATGACTAAATCACTAGTTGTATTTTGAGATGGAGGGGAATATGGTGGAGGTGTATATGTGTTGAGAGGATAAGTGAATTATATGTTTATGAGAGGTGTGGGTTTGGAGATATGATATTTAAATTCACAAAGCTAAAAGGATTCCCAATGGATATACCCAAAGTTGGAGTGGCATTGTTAGTTGGTTGCATTGTTGTAGTGACAGTTGAATGAGTGTATGTAGGAATAGAGGCTATGGTTGAAGGGGGAGGAATTTGTTTTCCTCCTTGACTTTGGGTGTAACCCAAAGTTTGAGCACAACTAGCCATTGTAGGAATATGGTTACCAATAATGTGAGCTAGGCTATGCACAATCTCTATTACACATTCATTATCAAGCATTCTTCTCATGTTATCTATGATAGGAACCACAATACCAACAATATAGTGTTGCATAAACAATTGTTGTTGCACAAAAAGATTGACCTGTGAATGCTCAATATAACCGCCGGAGATAATGAATCCATGAGAGGTGGTTAATCCATGTCATGAACCCGAGCGATGTGTTGCACAACACAAGGAGACCAAGGGCACACACCTTGCAACAATCACCCTTAATGTAAGTGAGGGGTTTGAACTTGTGACCTAGACTCTTATACCAATTGTTGCACATACAGTTGTCGTTACACCCAAAAATACCTTGTTAATGCTCAATACAACCACCAGAGTTAATGAATCCATGAGAGGCTGTTAAGCCATGTCACAAACCTGAGTTATGTGTTGCACAACACAAAGAGACCAAGGGCGCACACCTTGCAACATATAGGTTGTACTCACAAAATATTGAAGCTTTTCTAAGGCTTTATCCATTTGTTTGAATTTATCTTGAGGGACATGAGAAACAATGGTTTCAACATCAATAGAAGTGGTGGTCATAGGACATGTGATATTAGGGATGGAATCCAACATGGGTTGACTAGTGTCAACATTATAAGTGAAAGATTTGGAAAACCCAACATCCACAATGGATGTACCAACATGGGATGCCATGAGTCTTGAACTACGTCTCACTAAAGTATTGGCAATAGGACAGCAGGTTGTAATACTCATACAAGTTTCACCAAACCAAAAGTGTACCCAAAATGGACAAAAAGCACTAAATAGATATAATGAACACTTAGAAATAGGAAGCACAATGCAAGTATTGAATAATATATTTGTAATTTTTAGATATCGAAATGATATTTGATTGATTTTAAATTCAAGGACCTAAAAATGATGATTTTGAAATACCAATTTTGATTTTAAATAATGAACTTTTCTCACTAATTGAACTAAATGCAAATAATTACAGAAAAATGCAATTTTTGGAATTGAAACAGAGATTTTTAGGTACAAGAAAGTAAAGCAAACAGACACTAATAAATGTGCAAAAATTTAGAAAATTGTCTGTACAAGGACAAGTTCACCCTAGGGTGAATGAGTCCTTGGAGAAGGCTTTGATAAATTAAATTTTGGATGTTTAATTTGATATTTAAGCTTACTGAGCTCCTAACTTCAAATAGATTCTTCAATAACAAAATTTCTATACATTGATATGAAATGAAAATGCAATTTTGTGACAATGTATAAACAAAATGACAAATTTTTTGAATGTAATTGTCGATGTTATTTTGATCTAAATGATTGAAAAACACTTTTATGCAATCTACTATGCAAAATGTATGCAATTTTTTTGGATTTTTATGAATTTGAATGATGCAAACATGCAATTTATAACCCTAAATACAATGCAAAACTAGATAATGCAAAACCTAGATCTAGGGCTTTAATGATCTCCAAATTAGAAGAATATGATGTACAATGTTAGGTTCACCAAAATCAAATGTTGGGAAAAGGAGGAATGATTAAAATAGGGTGTCCTAGGTCCTTCATACAAAGAACTTAGGAACTAATGGTGTCCCTCTTTAAAAAAATTATTGAAACTAAGAGATTGCAAGGTGTAGAGATTGACTTTCAACCCTAAGGTGAGCCAATCAGACCCGAATCTCTAGTTTCTTAGGATAGTAGGATTTGGAATTAAATGGAAATGATTTAATGAAACTAAACCTAATGAATAGTAAGACCCAGATGATAAAAAGCAAGATCCTGAAGATATAGAAATTGAAATCATAGTTTACAAACATATTTGAGAAGGGTCTGGACACATGTACCTGGCATTAAAAATTGGTTCTGAGCATTGTTGAAGGAAAGGTTCACCCTAGGGTGAATGGGTCCTAGTTAGGGTGTCTAGAATAAGTTTTGACAAACCTTTGATGATGGATCTTGGCTTCAGTTTGGCACATGTCCCACTATCAAAAATTTGGAAATAAAATCTGCAATTGATTTTTCATGGCTTGACAACAATGGTGACAACTTATGTAATGTTGCAAAATTGATCCTTGAGATCTTTCAGTCCTTCTTTCACCTGTAATATGTACATACAAAGAGAGGAAAACTTGTTTGTTTTGAATGGGGGTTTTCCTCAGTCAAACCCCATGTTTGGTAATTAAACCTCGATAGAAAGATAATGACAATTGATAAATGGAAGGAATGATGAATGAACACTTGCTTGCTACAACTCACCAAACCTTTAATGGCTTCCCTTAGAGGATTGAATTCAAACACATCACTACAAGGAATCAAATCTTGCTTTTCTTGATTTGTTGGATACTTGAATGCTTGGATGCTTTAGGATCAATAATGCATATTAGCCTTCACAAGATGACATGAACATAAGCTTGAACATGATGATAGAATCTTGAATGCTACAATAATGACTAGAAAATTTGCTCTTGAATGCTCTTGACAATAATATTTTCTCATATGAATCTTTGATCATGCAACTTAGATCTCAACTGATAAAAAGACTATGTATTTATAGGTGCTTATCTAATTTCTCAAAAATTAGATTCCAAAAGTTGACAATTTCATATGAAATTTGAATCATTAAAAGACTGCCAAAAGACATTAAAATTTGGGACCTAGGACCTAATGGCCTTAAAATTTGATGAGGTAACAATGTCTTATAGAAACTTCGGTTTGTGAGACCTTTTAAAACAAAGGCTGAGTGACCTCAATTTTTAAGAAGTCGACTTTTCTATAATGGGGGTTTGGAAAGGGAAAATGAAACAAATATATAATAAAATAAAGTCTAACATAAGGCGATGCGCCAAGACTTAATGATAGGCACAATAAATCATAGATTCAAGGGTCTAAATGGTGTTTGTAGTGTTCTAGAACATTAGAAACTGAAGATTACAGCATAAACAATCCATTCATTGACATAAAGTAATATTGCACACATTCCTACTGCCAAGAAGAGTCATTAGACATGATCTAGGTCAGAAAACTTGCATTCAACATATATAGAAGTTCTTAAATGGAATGTCTAAACAATAAAAATCACAGTTTGCAGTTTGATCAAATAGCATGAAAAAATAGAAAGGCCGAACAATTGGCACAGTCTAAGAGTTTTTGCAATAAAATAAAATAGCAATAAAGGTCTAACGTCTTTTACTAAAACCAATGTTTTCTTCAAATTTTGGATGTTTTTCTCATAACAGAGAAAAATATATATAGCAAGAAAAATCCCCACCGCTTCGGAGAGCAGCAACAAAAAATATTTCGTAATCCCCTGGCAATGATGCAAGAATAAGAATATTCCCAAAGTCGTTGCAACAGAATCGATCTAGAACCAAGCATCCGGTCACTCCAGACACAGGTGCATCCTCT
>VDFB02005234.1:0-88134 GCA_007258455.2 Sequoia sempervirens
AATTAAAGTTTTTTTTCAAGAAGATCAACAAAATCTATGATTTAGATAATTTTAAAGTACAATTTAGTTGAGTCAATTTTCTTTGTTACGCTATCTTAAAAATTATTTATGTGAAGTAGTTTTTTTTTTTTAAATTAAAGTTTTTTTCAAAAAGATAAATATATTAATTAAAGGATTTTAGAAAATCATTTAAAGATTTTTAAATAGTAATAGTTGTCACAAAAGTTCAAAGATTAAAAGTTCAAGGAGGTTTACTACAAACCCTCCACCTTTAACAACCACAAAAACAATAAAACATAATACATAGAGAAAAAACAAACTAGTTAGATCAAAATAAATCATTCTAAAAGAGCAGTAAAAACTATGAAGATTGAGGAGAAAACATGGACACTGAATATATGACCTTCCAATGTTGGTGATTAAATTCTCCCAAGATTAATTAGTTCAAGAAAGAAAATTTGTAAATGGAATGTTTTGAAAGAGAGAAGTTTCTAGATGAGAATGGAAGATTGCAAGTTTCTAGAAATATCTATTGTTGTTATTAAGCTTTGGCCTAGCTTCAAGAATTGTTTGTATTCTCTCCAAGATCTCTATATATTGAGGCAATTATAATTCTTTTAGCATCATGCGATCAAATGGTCAAGTGATCAATGAGTAGGAGGTTGTGAATGTCGTAACATTCTAGATTTGTATATTCTTAATTATTTTTATCAAGTTGAATAGAAGGTGTATTGTAGCACTTGAGCATTATAAGTTTGTGCATTCTAAATGTGTGTGTGTCGAGGTTATATGTATTTACCTCTAACCTCCAACAAGTGGTATTAGAACTAGGGTTATCAAAGACATATTGACAATATTTATAAAAAGTAAGTTCAAGAAGAGAATAGTGTGAAAATTACAAGAAGATCTAGAGTTTGTTGTTTGATGACAAGCGCAACTAGATTGCAAATTTCATAAAGGAATTTGAAGCAATAGAAAGAGGGAGTTTGGAATAGACAAGATAAAGATTTGAAAGTCCTAGATGAGGAAGTTTCTAGAAGGAAAAATAATTAAATGGAAAAGTTTTAGAAGTTTCTAGAGATGAGATAAGGATAAGATACTTCTAATAATGTTTTTATAAGATCTCTATATAATGAAGCAATTGTAATTTTTTTAGTATCATGTAGTCATGTGATCAACTCATCATGCAATCAATTGATCAAGAAATGAAGTGATCACTGAATAGTTGAATGTTGTAGAACTCTATGCAATTTAGATAAGATTCTATATGATATTTTCTATATTATATATATATATATATATATATATATATATATATATATATATATATATATATATATAGTGTCTGATTCATGTCCATCCACCCCTACATCTAAGTGATATTAACATTAAAGACCCATTTAAATAAGCAATATGCATAAACATTCCATTTTCTAAAAATATTAAAGAACAACAACTTAAAAAATAAGAAAAAAAATAGTGTTTTGAATGTTCTAAATAACTAACAACATGCAAAATATTTAAAATTTAGAAAACATTACTCTAGTAAAAGGAATAGAAAGGTAGAATGCATTGTAATTCTAAAATTTCATCAAGTAGGTTACAGTGCTCTTAGATATTCATTGTTTATTATTTGAGGCTTTAAATATTTCAGCAAACAAACAAGAAGCAACCTATCATTTGTTTAAACTTTACCAAATAACATGACCCTCTCAATAAAAGGAAGAGAGAATTATAGTGTATTGTATTCCTTAGAAGCCATCAATGGGTTACAATACCCTCATACATTTACAATCCTTCACTCTCTTTGAGAAGTTGAATATTAATAGAATACTTGTACATGCTACACACCATAAGCTGATAGGGTCAATGCTCAAAATTAAATGAGTATTATAAAAAATGCCAATTGTAATTTCTTTTAGTCATGAAGGCTCTTATTAAGCTTACAATTAAATTGGGCATGCACTGTAAAACCTTTGACTTTAGCAAGTAGGATTTAGTGGCTACACAGATTCTTTATTAAAACTAGGTTTTAAGGAAGCATGCTCTCTAACAATCCAAACCTTCAACCAAGCTAATTTTATATAGGAAAGTTATTTTCAGAGTTAAACTAAATTAAAATATCATTTAGTTTTCAAATAAATTTGAACCCTTACAATTAGAAGCTAAATCGAAAAAAATAAATGGGGGTCTCCATTTTATTTGAACAAATTGGGGCATGTTGTGAGACTACACAATACTTAACAAAGAAGCAATCAAAACATAAGATAATTTTTCTTAGATATAACCATGGATGAGAATATTATTTAAGGAATTTGATGATTTTTACAAGAATTCAAGTATCATAAGGGAAAATACTATTCCTTATACATCTCAATAGAATGGGCTTGTAGAAAGGATGAAATTAACTATAATGAAAACAACTAAAAGTATGTTAAGTAACATAGCTGGATATTTTGTTTTGGGAAGAATTTATGAGTACAACTAACTAATTGATTAATAGATAAGTTCTTGATTCAAAACCTTATGAAATTTGGATAGATAAGAAACTTTATGTTTAACGGTTAAGGGTTTTTAGAACTAGGAGACTCTTTTCATGTTCCTAAATAAAAGTGTTATAAGTTGAATCCAAATGTAAATAAATGTATGTTAATTATATGTGGTGATACTATTAAATGTTATAAGCTTTGTAATCTTCTAACCAAGAAATTTATTTATTCTAGAAATATGATTTTTATGGAATTTAGAGCTATTTTTTGTTCTAAACAACCAAAAGATAAAAGAGAGAAAAATATAGTTAATTTTGAATTGAAGCAAGAAGATGCACATGAGGAAGAAAAAATGATGAATTTAAGGATGGAGAGGAAGAAGACATTCAAGTGAGAGTTTTGAGTAGGATGATCCCAGAGTTACAAAAGAGGCCGAGCATGCAAAAGGACCAAAAGAAGAGCTCCTTACTCCTACATTGAGAAGATCTAAAAGACACCTAAATTGAATTGAAAGGTATAACCTATTAAATTTTTGTTGTGTATTTTATTTTTTTAGTACTGATGATGAACTTATATCCTACATGGAAGATATTATATTAGATGATATTGAGTCTTGTTAGAAACTCATCTAGGAGGATACGATGGCTTTAGATTCTTGTGACACTTGGGATCTTACCCATTTATTGAAAGGTAGGAAGGCCATTAGATGTAAATGGATCTATGTGAAGAAATTTGGAATAGATAATTCATTAGAGAGGTACAAGGCTAGACTAGTCACCAAGGGATACTCCCAAACAGAGGGAGTTATTTTTTGTGAAATATTATCTCTTGTTGCTAAATTGTCTTCTATCAAATTTATTTTATCCATAGCTACTACTTATGATTTTAAAATTGAGCAAATAGATGTTAAGGTTATATGTTTAGATGGATATCTAGAGGAAAACATTTATATACAACAACTAAAAGGTTTTGAGGTAAAAGAAAATAATACATGGTTTGTAGATTAAAATGTTCTCTTTATGGTTTGAAACCATCACTTCAGATGTAGTATCAAAAAATTGATTCATTTGTTTCAAATTTGGATTTTGTAAGAAGTGAAGAGAATAATTATGTGAGTAATTGCACAAAGATGGGGGATAGAAAAGGGGTCTTAAATGAACATTTTTTTCTAAAATCAAGAAAGATTACCTTGATGAGAATTGAAGATAGTTACACTCAAAATTTCAATACACAATAAGAACAAGAGTCCTAGTGCTCCAAATATAATTTCTAAATTAAATTTTTCTAATAGTGGATATTAAGGGGTTCAAAAAGAGGGAGCACACAAAGTGCACATATTTATATAAAAAAAATATAGCTTCTAGTGTGCTCTGTCTAAAATGTTAACTTTTTTTAGTATTTTAAAAATTGATTTGATGTGAAATTAGCTAACATGATGTAGTTTTTGGCAATTTTTTTTACTAATTTTTTAATGAATATATTATTTTTTACAAATTTTGAAAGTGGAAACATCTTAAAAACCACAAAATTAAGCATGCCCCCACCATTTTTTTGGAAATTAATAAAAAAAAGTGAAAAGAATAGAGTCTAGTTTGTAAAAATGTAATTTTTGTTTCAAGTTTTGATGAGTAAGTTAAAAATGAGAACAAAAATACCATACTTAAGTTTTTGATAAAAACTAGAGACACTAGTGTAGTGTAGGAAAAAGTATCCCTTTCCCACACTTAATTTGGGAATAATTAATAATAAAATGAGCCTAATGTTGCCTTGATCTAGTGTTGTATTATGTTTTTCATATTAACATTAATTTTAGGGCCCTTTTTAATAAAATGGACTTAATTGTTCCTTATTTAGGGTGTTGTAAGATGTATATTTACACTTTCACATTAATCTAGGGCTTTATTAATTGATAAAGGTTAATTTTCCTTAATTAGCCCCTTTAATTCAAATCCAAGCCTAATTAAATACAAATTTCAAGGGATAAAACCTGACATTCATAAATGCCATTTCATAACACTCAACTTTGGAAAATGTGTGTCCTAGCTAGTTGACCTAGGACCCATTCACCATAGGGAAATGGGTCTTCACTTAGTTCTAGGACCCTATTTTTACATGACACTTCAACTTGTCCGATGTGTGTCCTAGGTAAGTGGGCTATGACCCATTCGCCCTATGGTGAATGGGTCCTCACTTAGACCTAGGATCCCTCTTTAAAATATGTTTTTGACAGTATTTTAATAATTTTAAATCTATAATTCAATGTCGGCTTGTGATATTTTAATTTTAGGAATTTATCTTAAGATATGTATAAATACAAGATCATTTCATTAAGTTCATCCTAGACGTTTTATGCAAGCATCCTAATAGAAAACTTATGATCAAGAGGGAATTCAAGATCAATTTCAAGGCATTCAAGGGAAGATTTTTAGAAGAGTATTGCAGCAATCAAGATTTCCATTGTCATGTCAAAGATGTATTTCATCATTCATGTTGTTTGAGCTAATGTGTTGATGTAGTGTTCAAGATAAAGTCAAGCATATTCAAGGCATTGTCTCTAATCAAGTTTCATGATCAAGATCTACATTCATCGAGGCCACTTCATGCAAGTTTGCAAATTTTTACTCCAAGGTTTCAACCCCTGTTTTTGGGCACCCTCTTCAATATTGAAGTTGAGCACGTGAGAAGGCCGAAGGGCATCATCATAAATTAGATAATCACATGATATATTATTTATCCATTCTTATTAGGTCATCCATCTATGTGCTTCTTTTACAACAGTAATATTCATATTTAGTGCATCTTAACTAACATAGAAGCTTAAATCCATTGCGCAAATTCTTGTTGGAAGTATTTTGTGTGGAGGCATGGACACTACCATTAGATTAGTGAGTTCCCAAAGGTAGATGGCTTTCATTAGAAAAATCTCAAATCTTTGGCTGAAGTGAATTATGATAGAAGCAAACTTCCTATTGATTGGAGTGGTCAAACTCATTCTTAGTTGAGACTTTTTATTGATATAGAGTGGACTCAAATATCTCCTCACATTTTTTGGTGCCTCTTCTTGATCTACAAGTTTCAAAGGTAGAGGTGGTGCAAATGGTTCACAATATTTTCATTCTTGAAATTCTAGGAGGGTTGGAGGAGGTGTTAGAAGTAGCCTAGATTTGGGTATTGGTATACCTAGGCCTTATGACTTGGTGCTCCACTCAGTTCTGGGTGAGGTGGTAAAATTTCACCCTTTCATCTTGGATATAAAAAGGAATGGCATTGCTTGGACATAGGGACTGGGTGGAGGTGGGTGTGAATGTTTTTAAGAAAATGCTTCATCTCTAGAGGTGGTCCAAGACTTTAAATTAGTTGGCAATTTCATCAACTATATACAAGCACATGGTGAAGAATAGATTAGCTTTTTGGTAAGGTCATTATTATATTTCTTGTTGCATATGAAGCATACAGTGTTTTTTCCCAAGCTAGAAATTTATTTTATCATTAGGTTTTGGTATCATTATGAGATGTTGGGTGCTTAGTCACTAGAATTTTTAAAGACAATTTTAAGTTTGTGTTCCCACCTAGGTACTAGAGTTTTGAGCAGTAGTATCTAGATGCATGGCTAGGTGAGATAGTTTGTGAGTGTATGTCTGATTCTTCCCTTAAAGGGTCCTAGTTGCCTTGTGATTTTGTTTTGGGTCTTAAGATAAAATTCCTATTCTATGGGATGATTATATTTTCCTTAACTATGTATATTGAACTCATGAGAATATATTTCAGCTACTAAAGTAATATAATTATTTTATGCCTTCAACCTTTTACCCCAAAAACAATACCACATCATATTTCTGTTGTTGATACTTCTATTATTTCTCATACTAGGGTATAAGCAAAAATTACAATTTATTTTAAATTTGTGAAAATTCAACTCAACATGTGTAGTGGTATTGTCTATACAACACAAATTATTTAGTGATACTTCAACCATGTTAACCCTTGCAAGAGTTCTAACTTCATTTTGACCATAGTTATCCAAAGGTAATTGTACTCCACAATTATTATGCCTTGTATTCCATATTTGAACTAGTCTAGGAGAATCTCGGTTCTTAGTTTGTGCAAGATTATGATTATTCTATAAGTAAATGTTATGATTTATGAGATGAGGTTTTGAAAGAGGAAAAAACAGGTTTTACAAGGACCTAAAACCACAAAGTTTACAAAAAAAAGAAAAATGATTTATGATGTGAGTTACCTTAGTGGTCAACCTTTTTGACTAAGAAACAATTTCCTTAATATCTTATTTATCCTCTTGATATTTTTCTATAAAATTACCCTAAGATTGGGAAATAATGAGGATCATTTTGGATGGATCTCAATTATCATAGGACCTAGATGTAACACTAAAAACTAATTCATTCCTATTTGAGGAAAAGATGGAACAAGGTTTAGCAAGGGAATATTATTAGCTAAGGCTTCATTCATTATTTTCATTTGATTATACATGCTCAGTATACTTATGCTTATAAGTAGGCTTTGACCTACCTACCCCATTTCATTATTAACTTTAATGGCTTCTATGTAGACTTCAATTATATTTCTAGTAATATGAATCTTCCTTCTAAAAAAGAGAAGTTACGAGATCTAATGATTTATAATTTAAACTAAGAGTGTTGCATTTTTGTTCACTATGTAAGGTTGTTTTAATCTTGACTAAGCTTTCTAAAATTTATCATTAAAATTCATAATTTAACCTTCACCTAACTTAACTTTTGCAAACTAATGATATAAGGTGGTTGCATCCAAAGGGATCGAAAATCTTGCAAAAAGTATTGATTGCATGAAATTTATGTTGGTTATAGAGTTTTTTTATAAATTAATATACCAATCATACACATCTCTAATTATTTATGGAAATAGGTGAGAAATGACATCTTTGAACATTATAAATTATCACTCTTAAACACATATCCTTGAAAATGTGAATATGATCCTCTCCATCTCAATGTAAAATATACTTTGGACATAATTTATTTAGATTTTTAGGAAGATCATGGTATATTGAAAAATGAATGGGATAATTTCCATTGTCAAAAAAATAGTCATTGGTGTTACAAGATGAATAATAGGATTTGAATCTCTTTGAATAAATCCTATTTTATTTTCTCTCTAACTTCTTCAAGCTCTTCTACTATCTCTTAATTAAAGAAAGTTAGCTCTAGAGTCACTAGACCTTGACCCAGTGAAATCTTTTGTAGAATCTAGCTTGTAAAAACATGTCCACCTTCTAGTGCTACTTTTATTGACAAGTTTTATATTCATGTAGAACTTAAATAAAATTCACAATGAACTATATCTCTCTTGCAGATAATTTTACTTTCCCAAGGCTTTGATTATCAATTCTTGACTCATAGGATAACTCAACTGTTCATTATGGATAATATTAAACAAAGGGGACTTATGTGATAAGATTATTAAGAACAAGAATAATTTATAAAATATAGACAAATTCTTAAGAAATTTTCATCTAGAACACAAGGATCAAATATTATTATGATGGATTTTATAAAATGATCAATACCTTTGATTGATTTTTCTAAAAAAATTAAGAAAATAAAAAGGAAAGAGAGAGAAGAAACATGTAGAAGCTTAAATTCTCATAAAATTTGCATGAATATACTCTAGAATCATATAAGGACGTTGTAACCAATTTATGTTTCATCAGAATTACTTATAATTACACATAAATGGTACAATCTTCAAATGAATTTTTCAAATTAAGAAAGAGATCACAATATACCCAAACAATGGTGCAATATTTTGTTATTTCTCAATATCAAAAAGTAAAATGTGCAATTCATTTAAAATTTACTAAGTATATGACTCAACGAAACAATTAATACATAAATGATAACCCAATCAATGTGAATCCAACACATTAAAAAAACACAAATATATAATTTTCACGATTATAATAATTAATAATCAAAATCTACTATGATAATACCTTTTTAAATAATTTACTTATAAACTTTGCTAATAATTTAATAAAAAAAATATTTGAAATTATCACAATATATTAATTAAAATAAAAGTGTATACAAATGGCGCTAATTATGGCATCTTGCTCCCCACATAGACCAAAACTTAGAGGCTGTAATATCATTGGGACCAGATAAAATCATTGTAATATTCAGGGAAGATACTAACGACTTTATTGGAGATTCTTTTCGAACATGTCGGCATGGTTGACTTAAACTAAATGCGATTGAGATGAGGGAATACTCCCTAAGGTCAACCCCTCAAGTATCTTCCTTTTTATATTTTAGATAAGATGATTCCTCATTGCTTAAAAGCAGCTGTTGGTATTAAGGACGTTTACCATGAGCATCATGGGGTACATTCATCTTGCACCAAGCTTTTCAAGCATTCCTTTATTCTTTGTAAAAGAGTTATAGATTTTTTAAATGTCTGTTTACTTATGGAAGTGATTATGTACGTTCTTTTTTCAATATTATTTTGTAGTTGTCAAATTTTAAGTACAAAATTAAAACAGATGCTACAAAGTAATGTGGATTTCAAGTCTTATGCAATCAATGTTTAATTTTAGTCAATAATTTTTATAAAATATTATAAAGGATTTATTTTTAAAGTTAGAAATGTTATTATGAAAATGTATACATAATTTCTTATTGTATTATATAAAAAACCTTGAAATTGTTTGTTGTGGCTTTCATAAGTCTATTTAATCTTGGTTTTAATTCTAAACATTGTTCTTTGTATATTCTTTTAACTACTATTAATAGATGTAATTTTGAATTTAAAAAGTGGTTTATGATATGTGGAATCTTTCTAACTTTAAATGTAAAACTTGAGAATAACTAAAGCATCAATTCCACCTTCATTATTATGGCAAAAAATTGGTATTTGGCATTCAATAGTTGGTCCCTACTTCCCTTACCATCTTACTTTCTATGTTCTATCATAATAGCTCTAGAAAGGATCAAAGTTGGGCTAATGACTACAATATCAATTCTCTTTCCTCAAAATTATTTACAAACTTTTTTTTATCCTTTCTTATTAGCACCACTATTTTAATGTCAAGTGGGTGTGAAAGTTCTTTAGGTCCAAATTAAATAAAACTGAGTTAGCATATTCAGCAATCCAAAGCTATCGATTCTTCTAGACCAATTCTAATATCAACTAGATGTGTAAGTTCTCTAGGTCCACATAGAATAAAATAAGTTGGCATATTTGGTATTCTAAAGCTAATTTATCAATTCTTCTAGACCACTATTTTAATACTAAATGGATGTGCAAGTTCATTAGGCCCACATAGAATAAACTAAGGTAGCATATTTTCCAGTCCAAAGCTAATTTACCTATTCTTGTAGAGAACTATTTTAAGATCAAATAGATGTGCAAGTTCTTTAGGTCCACATAGAATAAAGTAAGAATCGTATTTGAATTTATCTATTCTTCTAGGCAACTATTTTAATATCAAATAGATGTGCAATTTATTTATGTCCACATAGAATAAACGTAGATATCATATTTGGTAGTCCAAAGCTAATGCACAATCACAACTCACATCTTAGAAGCTCCTTCTAGACACCAAAATTTTTCCTTGTACAATATTGACTAAATGACTAAATTATTTAATTAATCTATCTCACCTAATGTATCCCACAATTAAATAATTTTATCATTTAATTATTCCCTTTCCACCTCTCATGATTTTAAAATAATGATACAATTTTATTATTTAATTAGGTTATTTCTTATCCATCATTTTTAAGGATAAATGAGCCACTAATTTCATCTCCCTCCCAAAGTCTTATGAGTGTAAAAAATTAATGTTTTTAGTAAATACAATCTTATCCTTTCATTTTAAATAAACTTATTCACAACCCTTTATCATCTTTTCAATTCTAGTAAGATCATCCCATTCATTCTTCACCATTTATCTTCTAATATCATATCTACCATTTATCTTCCCTCCCACAAAGTCTATAAATAAGAGCTAAAATCTCTCATTTTTATCATCTAATCTTATGCTAAACATGTGTTGTCAAAATATGTCATTTTTTAGCAATGAGAATCCCCATATCACTATCACATTTTAATAATTGGAGAAAACATAATTGATAATGAAGGATTTTATGGGTAGCCATTCATTTATTTGTATAATTATTATACTCCATTTCCATGCTCTACTTGAGTTTTGCATTAGTTTAGAGTAGCAATCTTTGTTTTAATTTTTTTCCTAGTTTTCTTTCTAAATTATTACTTAAATTTCAGTGACTCCACTCGAGATGTTTCTAAAATTCTACTTTTACCATTTTAATTCCTACATAATACAACTCATTTATATTTAAATTTCCATTCTATTTGACTATGTGTTGTTTTAAGTTTTGAATCTTGACGTCATTGTGCATAAATCCTTGGTATGTTGTGATTAATTTTCTATTTAATAGGAAATGACTTCTTATATAAATAGTAGTTACATTATAGTTAATGGCTTGATAGAAAATAATTTCTCTAATATATATTGCAATGAAACAACTTGCACCTAATATAATAGGGAATATGTTGCAAATACCATGTATTATAATAACCACTTCGAGGGTCATACCTCCAATAGTCTTCAATAAGAACACAATGCTTCACATGATAATAGCAACTAGCCACTAAGTCCTATATATACCTAATTATGCCTTGGCTACCACTAAGGTTGACTTGGATACTTAACTATAATCCCTAGGATGACCTAAATACCTACACATAATTATAATAATGACTATGTAACTTGTTAAATATTTAAGGCAACTAAAATTTGACTACTCATAACCCAATACACATGATAGTGTTAGGTTTATATCAATAAATTTCCATGCGTAGCTACTACAAAAGTTATTTAAATAATTGTAGTCACACTTGTAGAAAATGGGAGTAAAACTTGCAACAACTAGTCAAATATGTGTAGCAAATAAAAGGTGAGTTTGAACACACTTGCAACAACTAGAAAAGCCTTGATATAAAGTGGAGTTACTTATAGTAACTATGACTTATCATGATGAGAGGTTCATCACGTGAAAAAACTAAGGATTAATAATTAAGTACACCAACAACAACTATATCATTTACTTAGGAGCAAGGTAACATTTAAGAAAATTTAGTAGGTAATTATCAAAAGCTGTAGTCTCATTTATAGCAAAGGAGCACCATGGATAGTGTTCAAATGGCAGGTTCAGAGGACAAAAGGACATTAGAAGAGGTTAGTGTAATATTGGATAATTTTATAGAGATTTTTGATGGTGTTGGATAGTCATAATAGGTATAAAAAGAGGTCATAAAGGTGAAAATAAAGTGGTAGAGTTAATTTGGTTGCTAACTTGGTTGAGAGATAAACTATAGATGAAGTCCATTTGTGTTGTAGAAGGGCCTAGATAGGTTTCACAAAGTGTTACTGATTACAAAAGTGCATGAAAATGTCAACAACAATAGTTGATAGCTATTAAAGTATATGATGGGATTTTAGAAGATATGAAAGGGCTATAAAATTATAAAAGAAGTATTAAAAATAATAACAAGGCTACACTTGTATAGAGGACACCATCAAGGAACTAAATAATTGCAAGATGTTCATGGGCACAAATTTAAGATGAAATATGCTATATATATTGAAGGATGAAGATCATGTGGATGATAAATGTGAGGAGATTCATTCAATCATCTTTGGCTACATTGAGTGAATGTCAAAACATGTGAGGAATTATCTAATAAAATGCATGTAGGGTTTGGTTCTGAATGAATGAAATCTAGTTTTAATGAGTTTTTGGTGATGAAAGAGAAGAAAATTCATAGATTTGAATTCCTAAAATTAGATGGATCATTAAGAGGAAGCCTAAATTATGAGCAAGAATAAGAGACTTAAAAACTAAACATATATGTATTGAAGGATGAAGATCATGTGGATGATAAATGTGAGGAGATTCATTCAACCATCTTTGGTTACACTGAGTGAATGTCCAAACATGTGAGGAATTATCTAGTAAAATACATGTGGGGTTTGGTTTTCAATGAATGAAATCTAGTTTTAATGAGTTTTTGGTGGTTAAAGAGAAGAAAATTCATAGATTTGAATTCCTAAAATTAGATGGATCGTTAAAAGGAAACCTAAATTATGAGAAAGAATAAGAGACTTAAAACCTAAACATATATATATTGAAGGATGAAGATCATGTGGATGATAAATGTGAGGAGATTCATTCAACCATCTTTGGCTACGTTGAGTGAATGTCCAAACATGTGAGGAATTATCTAATAAAATACATGTGGGGTTTGGTTTTGAATGAATGAAATCTACTTTTAATGAGTTTTTGGTGGTGAAAGAGAAGAAAATTCATAGATTTGAATTCATAAAATTAGATGGATCATTAAGAGGAAACCTAAATTATGAGCAAGAATAAGAGACTTAAAATATAAAAAAAATTCAAAAGAAGGGTGTGAAGAATATTTTAGGTGATGCATTATCCTATAAAATGGAGAGGGAGTTAGAAAAATAGAATGGTGAGGAACAATGTGGATAAGGTGTGAACTAGAAGAATATATATATTAGGAATTTAACCAAAGGTTTTATGCACTACAAATAAGGAAAAATAAAGGAAAGAGACAACACTTTTGAGATATAAAAACTATGAGGAAGAATGTTCTATAGAATAAGAGGTAGAGAACATTTAAGGAAAGAATTTTAAGTGAAAACCAAAAAAAAGTCTTTTGGAAGATGACCATGAATAGGTAGAGAAGAAAGAGGTATGATTTGGCAAAGATAAGTACATAGGATAAGTGTAGGTTGTGTAAAAGTAGAGACACAAGAAGGTGTATGTATGTTGTGAGGATGAGATTAGGTCTATTAGAAGAGAGGTAACAACACAAGGAGGGAACAAAGATTATTTGGAAGGTCAAGAAGTAGTGGTAAAGAAATATAATACATAAGGAAATAAAAATTAAATAGAGTGAGGGTAGAGTGCAAATGTGTAAATAAGGGAATTTCTAGATCCCCATCCATTTGAGGAATATCAATATAAATTCAATGTAAACATATTATGGTTTATATAATAAGAAAGAAGATTCATTTTATTTTCTACTCAATGTGTCATTGGTATAAATCATGTGTGCACATGAGTGAGAAGGGCTATAATATTTTATCTTTTTATTTCTTGTGTGTAGGATCCTAGTTACAAGTTATCCTAGAACCAAAGAGTATGCTTAGTGAGTAGTTGTTTATAAGTTTGGGTTGTTATATGTTTTAATTGTCTTAAATATTAGGCAAAATTTAGGCTATGTATTTTTTTAGGTTAACCTGTACAATAAAATGGAAACAAGATTTTATAAATTTACATTGTTTTCTATTCTTCCTTTTTGTAACACCATTATGTTGTGGTGTCTATCTAGTGTTCATTTATTGCTTGATTCCATGTGTCTTGCAAAAGAAAAATATTTGACATATATTATCCCCCTTTATCTATTCCTAACACTTTTATGAATTTTTTTTTTGTCAACCATGCATTTAAACTATTTGAATATACCAAAAATTGATAATCTGTACTTAAATTTAAAATACATGTATTTCTATTGAAATCTTCAATAAATGTCAAGATATATAGACTATTGCGAACATAAGGAGTTTGCACCCTTTCACATATATTGGAATGAGAAATATCAAGAGGAACCTTAGCTTAATATGACTTTCCAACAAAAAATATAATTCTTTATGTTGCTTCCTTACAATAGAAGTTTTAAAAGTTATACATGATTGTTGTATTGAATGGAAAACCATTTACCATATTCTTATTGTGCAACAAATTCAAACCACTAAAAATTAAGTGTCAAAACCTCAAATGGAAAATCCAAGGCTGGTATTTTGTGTCAGAAATCACTAAAATCCACTTCCTTTAATTGACTATTTAGTCTACTCAATTCACTCAGGCTTAATCATAGATCCACTCATCAATCTAGTTCACTTCACTCATTCATGCAATCAATTATCTATTCGATACAAATAACTCCCCCTAATTCTCTCATGCACTCAATTAACTCCTTCATATAGGAAAATAACTCATCAATTCACTTTATCATCTCTACAGTTAGTTTGAGTTGATAGAATAATTATTATTTTAATTATAAAACAAAATATTGTGCAGATCTTCCATGCTTTCCATCTCACCTCATTAGCTACTATAATTATGGATTAGATTTGACATCTTAGATTGAATCTTATTCATTTATCTAATTATCTTTAAAGTCTATAAATCAAACATGATACTTATTATTTCACAAGAATTCATTTTTACATCCATATTCTATGAATTTATTATCTAAAGAATAATATTGTTATGTTGCAAAATAAGTGGAGCTTCACATTGTGCTCAATATGAGATTTGTATATGTAGGATTTGAGTGTTTTGATTGTTTGATTTTGATTCTTATTGGTTTACTCTATTTGCATGCATTCATCTAGTATACGATTTTCCCACAACATTAGGGGCAATTGTTTAGATTTATTGGAAAAATCTACACTCGTATCAAAGTTATAATGCCAATATAATTATTATGTTTGTTGGTGATCTTTACAAAGTATGGGGTTTCAATCTTTTTCGATCAATTTCCAAAGGATTTCTTTGCAAGACCAAATTCCCTTAGAACACCATAGTGAAATATGTTTATTGAGGTTGGTAGAGGCAAAATCAAGAACATTGTTCAATTGCGATAACTAGGTAAACAAACACAACTTGAAAGTAACCAACATTGATTGAATAATGAAGATTATTTAGGCATGGTTGGCTATCCCTTAGATAGAAAATATTTTCATATGAGTACATTGATGGTTCTACATAAAAAACAAGAGCTTTTTCTTTTCCCTTGGGCAAAGAAACTATATTGTTGGAGCCATTAGGCACAACAATAAAAAATGAAGAGATTTTAAACTTAGTTGATACAAATCAATTCAAGTTAGAAAGGCATTCCTAAAACCGATTAAAGGTCTAGCCAGAATTAAACCAAGGTAATCTCAATAGAGCAAAGACAAACAAAAAAAACAACTAAAACAAATAGTCTAAAAAATAATTAAACACAACATGATAGCAAAAAAAAGTTGAACTTAGCTTAAAACAACTAAGCTCAATTTATTTATTTATTATTTATACAATATTCTCAAGTATCACTAACATTAATTTTAGCTTTTAAAATATTTTCTAATATTGACTAGACAAAGTCCCATATAGCAAAAGATTTTTTATACCTTTTTATAGAGTATTTATATCATCCACGAGTTCATTTTGCTATCCAATATGGAAGCATGGACCTATACTAATATCTTTTCAGTTGAGAGGGGCATCCATTCCACCAAAGTCTCTTATAGGACGATCTCAACCTCATTTCTTAGATGATATTTTGGAAGCTTGAATATTGGTGGATGATGCAATCAATGAACATACCATCAACTTCACCAATTATACTCAACCAATTAAACTACAACTCTTTATATGAAAATTTCTTGTATAATAATACTAGATAAACTGGTGGAATGTGAGTTTGGTCGGTATCCTTTTTGAAAAGTTACCTTCGGAGAGAACATTCGAGGAAATTGAAAGCTCTTGCAACGTGTCAGCCATACACATCGTACAGTGTACACAGCTTTCAATAATCGCTTCCGATATTTGACTTCATGTGGCCATTGTTGAGTTTCCCTGCTTATTAGTTTGGGAGAAAATTCATTATTAACTGTTTGACCTTTTATAAAAAGGAGGATTCTTCCCGTTGACTTCAGAGAGGAATAAGAAAAATTTGGATGACGGTGACGTTTCTTTGAGAAATGGCCTATTTATAACCCCCCAACCCTTCCTCTTACTTGCATATCACAAGACTTCTCATTCCATCGAATCTCATGGACCGCACTCAAGAGTCAACTGAATCTCTGAGGTTCTCTTGCTTTACCTTCTCAATATATATATATATTTTTTTAATTGGATTTTATTTCTGAAATCAGTTGTGGATTCAACATACACAGTTAATTTCCTCTATGAAATGATTTATGCATTCAAATTTATTATATGTTGATTAATCTTGCGTGATATTGTTTGCAGATTAATGCTTGTCTGAAGCCAACATCGATTAGACAGTCTTTTCTAGGAAATCAGTAAACAGTTCGTAGTTTAGTTGAGCGTCAGTGAATTAAACTATTTGACCTATGATTAGAAATCAAGGTTTTATTGGCTGTCAGTATTTTTTTTTTTTTTTTTCTGTTTTCTCCTTTTTCTATTATTTATATGGCTTTCAAGCCGATAAATATATCGGATAGCATTTCTTCGCGTAACTGAACTTATTACAAAGCTAAATTTCTATATTAAGATCTGGCTTAAAGTGAGTTTCTTTGTAATTTGCAGGCATAAATGTGCAGCATGCTTCAGACAATTTAACAAAGTGGAGCATCTAGTTGAGCACATGAAAACTTCTTATCACTCTTCACATGAACCAATTTGTGATATTTGCAAAAAGCATTGCAGGTTCTGTGAAAAATCTGTTGTAGTTACTGATTATTAATCTCCTATCTAATATAGTTTATTTAACTGCCAAAAATTAATTCACAGCAAATATTGAAAAATAACACAACTGCAACTTCACTAATAAACTCACAGGAAAAACATGCAAAATAATGAACACAATATTTTTGGACAAATTGTCCGTGGAAAAACCCCAAAATAATGAACATAATATTTTTGGACAAATTGTCTGTGGAAAAACCCCGAAGGGAAAACCACTACTACAGATGAGGAATTTTATTAAACTTCAGCAAATTAAGAGATACATAAACTGATTGCTTCTTATTGGCAGAGCTCTAGCAATATTCTTCTCCGGAAATTCTTCTCTCAATTTCTCCTGCTGAAATTCCACAACTACTATCCCCAACACTATCACTGCGCCCTTGCTATCACTGCAAGACTATTTTCTCTCATTGCAAATCTACTTGCTGTCACTGCAAGTCTTTCTCAAGTGTATCTACTTGCTATCACTACAAGTCTACTTGAGTGTGTGTTCTCCAAATGCCCATTGATCCCCTTTTATACTTTTCTCATTGGAAAACCAATGGCCCTGATTTAATCTCAATCAATGGCTAAGATTAAATAGACTCTAACAACCCTAACTAACTAGATTCTAGAAGTCTCTAGAGGAATCAATTATTTAATTACATAGTTATCTAGACAACTCACTCCTTTCTAGAAGTTTCTAGAAAATAATTAAATAATTAAATAAACACTTCTTGGGAATGGAGAAACCTATCCAAGCTACATAAATTAACACTCCCTCTTAGCGAGGAAGGTGTTCTGCATGACACCTAACTTATCTCTGAAGAAGATGAATTTCGCCCTCCCCAATGCCTTAGTCAAAATGTCTGCTACCTGTTGATCTGTAGGTATATACTGTAGCTGAACAATCCCACATTGTACAAAATCCCTGATGAAGTGATATGTGATGTCTATATGCTTAGACCTATCATGAAACACCGAATTCTTAGACAATTTGATGCAACTTTGATTATTGCAGTGTATCACCATAGGCTCGACCCTCTGACCAAACAAGGCCACCAACAACTTCTGAAGCCATATTGCCTCACATGTCGCCATGCTAGCTGCTATGTATTTGCCTCTGTAAAACTCAAAGCCACAGATTTCTGCTTCTTGTTGTACCAAGAGACAACTCCAGATCCCAAACTGAAGCAACACCCTAAAGTGTTTTTTTGGTCCACTGTACTACCTGCCCAATCTATGCCAGTATAGCCTCTCAACCTGATACTATCACCTCGAGCATATCTAATCTCATACTCGATTGTACCACACAAATACTACAACACATGCTTTGCCACTGTCCAATGCACTCTCTTCGGCTCGACCATGAACTGACTAAGAGAGTTTACTACAAAGGATATATCTGGCGTGGTGTTGACCAAATACATGAGAGATCCAATCAACTACTTGCATAAGGTGGGGTCTACATCCTTCTCTCTGGATGAGTCTACCTTCTTCAAATTCGTGATCATAGGAGTAGACATGGCTCTGCAATCTTCCATCTCGAACCTCCTCAAGATTTCAATGCAATATTTCCCTTTTCCAAGAAAAATATCTCCATCTATCTGCCATACCTCCATGCCTATAAAGTAGTGCATAAGCCCCAAATCCTTCATCTCGAACTATGCTGCAAGGTCCCTCTTGCACTCCTCTATGAGCCCTAGTGAACCTGTTAAAAATAAGTCATCCACATATAGGACAAGAATGAGAACCTCACCTCCAACCACCAAGTAGAAGAGGTTAGCATTTGTTTCACTCTTTGTGAAGCCCATTCCCTACAAGTATCTATCAATGTGCTCATACCACACCCTGGGAGCCTACTTGAGTCTGTACAAAGCTCTCTTCAATCTGCACACGTGGGTTATACTGTTGTGTGCCACAAAGCTCTCTGGTTGTTCTATGTATAGCTCCTCTTTCAATTCACCATTAAGAAACGTCGTCTTGACATCCATTTGATGGATCTACCATCCCATCTGTGTTGCAAGTAGAATCACAGCTCGTATAGAAGTATACCTGGCCACTGGAGCAATTATCTCTTCATAGTCAATTCCCTCCTTCTGAGAGAACCCCTTGGCTACGAACCTTGCCTTGTATTTCTCGATGCTACCATCTGCACCATGCTTGATCTTATAGATCCAGCGTGATCCAACCACTGCCCTATCTGTTGGTCTAGACACAACTTCCCACACATCATTCTATACTATTGAGGTATATTCCTCAACCATCGCATCTTGCCACACTTGTTGCTATGCGGCCTCCTGATAGCTGGAAGGCTCACTATCTACGAACTGACTAACTAATGCCATATAGTCATTATACCTGGCTGGTTTTCTTCGATGTCTACTACTCATCCTAAGAGAAACCACAAGCTCCTGAGTATCCATATGTGTCTGTTGGTTTCCGCTACAAAATCTAGAGGATGAAGTATCAACCTCCATGTCTCCCTAATGCATCTTTTGGATCTACTACATCTGTTGCTCCATACTCTTCGAACTCTTAGCACCTAAGCCTGTGCTTGTACTAGTAACTGTACTCAAGTTTTGCTACCCCTGATCTGGTTGAGTGATCCTTAGAGCTTCTACTAGCTATTCTCTCTGATCATCTGTTGGAAAATCTCTAGACCTCTTGAATGCCTTGTCCTCCATGAACTTGACATCACGTCTGACTATGATCCTTTTGGTCCTTGGAATAAATATTCGATATGCTTTTGAGGTTTCATTGTACCCCACAAAGTATCCTCTCTCGACAGTCTGATCTAACTTGGAATGTGTCGGTCCTGGAATGTGACAATACGCCAAACTCCCAAATATCTTGAAGTGGCTGACATCTGGCTTCTTCCCTAAGAATGCCTCCTCTGGTGTCATCTTTCCCAATACCTTATGTGGAACCTTGTTCTGTATGTACACTGTTGTACTCCATGCCTCTTCCCATAAATAGTGTGGCATATCCTGGTCATACAACATAGCCCTTGCTACCTCTAATCTTGCTGCCTCCAATATAGATCGGTTCTTTCTCTTAGCAACCCCATTCTATTGCATGTTGTAAGGAATAGTCCACTCTATCTTGATTCCTTCCCTGGTACAGAACTCCTAGAAGTCTTTCCCTTTGTACTCACCTCCATTATCTGATCGAAGAACCTTTATCTTCCTGCCTGTCAAATTCTCCACAAGAGCTTTGAACTCTTGGAAGTGACTAAAAACTTCATCCTTGGTCTTCAAGAAGTATATCCAGGTCTTCTTGGAGAAATCATCAATAAAAATAGCAAATTACTCATATCCTTTGAGAGACTTCATCGACATTGGTCCACATATATCTAAATGTACTAGATCAAGAACACCCTCAAATCTGGTGTCACTCCTTGGAAAAGCTACTTTCGTAAACTTCCCCAACACACATCCCTTACATACATCATCATGCTCTGTGCTCACCTCTGGAACACCTATCATTGTCTCACGAAGCAATTTAAGTGCTTCGTGATGTATATGGCCCATTCTCCTATGCCATAGCTCTCCTTGATCTCTAGAATTACTGCTACTCATCAGTGCCTTATGAGTATCAAACTACAACCTGTAAAGCCAGATGCTCCTAACTCCAATAGTTGTGGGTGATTTCCAATCCTTGTGCTTGATTAACACATTCGCCCTTCTAAAGATTACATTGTAACCTTTATCTTGAAGGAGAAATATTAAAATAAAATTCATACCCAAGACTGGCACATGTAGTACATCATGAATGAGAATCCGCTTGCCATTCTCCCTTTGAAATAGAACAGTCCCTTTCCCAACTGGATTGAGTTTGGACATGTTCCCCATAGAAATTTGTATTATGATGTCCTCCTCCTTATAGTTGGAGAATTACTCTCTAACTCCTGTCATATGAAATAATGCCCCACTGTCTATATACCAAACACCCTATGAGGTTGAGCTAGCCATACAAGCTATGAGAGTGAACTCATCCTCCATTCTATGAGAGAGCTCATTTGCGCTTGTTGAAGCTGTCATTTGCTTCTTTCCCTTCTTTTTGTTCTTCTTCCTCTGCAGGAAATCGCTGACATAGTGGCCAAACTCATGACAACCATAACACTTGACTTTAGACAAGTCCTTCTTCTCACTTTGTGGATTTGATCCTTTGCTAGACCCCTTCTTCGCTTTCCCCTTTCTTGCTAGGGCAACATTTTTCTATTATGCCTCCCTTTTCTGACTCTTGTTGTTGGTTCTGCCGACAAGACTAAGTCTAACCTCCTCCTAAGTGAAGTCACTCCAGAGACAATCCCAACTTGGTAAGGTATCTCATCCATTAATAACTTGAACAAAGACATCCCATTGCTTAGTAAACCCATTTAGGGCTACTCGTACTAGCTCATCCTCATCTGGTTTATCTCCAATAGCTGCCAACTCGTCCTTGACAAGTTTGAGTCTAGTGAGGTAAATTTTCATGTCTTCTCCCTTGTTCATCCGAGTATTCCTCAGCTTTTATTTGACGATCAACTTCTGATTAGTGGTAGCATTCTAGTACAAATTCAGAATTGTGTCCCACATCTTCTTCACTGTATCTAACTCTATGACATGTGGAACAATATGGTCCTTGAAACCATCAAGGATCAACCTCCTCACCTTAGCATCTTCCTTCTTATGAGCTAAGAGTTGTGTTGGATCTGTAGGTACAGGTACAACACTGGTCACATATTCCTTGATCCCATTCTCTTCCAACAACAAAGAAATTATGGCTTTCCATACACCAAAATTTGAGGCTCCATCCTATCTGTCCTAATCTCTTAAACCTATTGAGGCCATCTCAAAAGAAAAAAATAATAATAAAAATAAATCTAAAGAGGTAGAACTAGTTTTTATAAAGCCTCTTTCGTGCGCTGAGCTTTTTCTACCCTCAGATCAACTCTCATACCATGTGAAAAATCTATTGCAGTTACTGATTATTAATCTCCTATCTAATATAGATTATTTAACTGTCGAAAATTAATTCACAACAAATATTGAAAAATAACACAACTGCAACTTCACTAATAAACTCACAGGAAAAACATGCAAAATAATGAACACAATATTTTTGGACAAATTGTTTGTGGAAAAACCCTGAAGAGAAAACCACTACTGCAGATGAGGAATTTTATTAAACTCTAGCAAATTAAGAGATACATAAATTGCTTGCCTCTTATTGGCAGAGCTCCGACAATATTCTTCTCTAGAAATTCTTCCCTCAATTTCTCTTGCTGAAATTCCACAGCTGTTATCTCCAACACTATCACTGCACCCTTCCTATCACTGCAAGACTATTTTCTCTCACTACAAATCTACTTGCTATCACTACAAGTCTTTCTCAAGTGTATCTACTTGCTATCACTGCAAGTCTACTTGAGTGTGTGTTCTCCAAATGCCCATTGATCCCCTTTTATACTTTTCTCATTGGAAAACCAATGGCCATGATTTAATCTCAATCAATGGCTAAGATTAAATAGACTCTAAGAACCCTAACTAACTAGATTCTAGAAGTCTCTAGAGGAATGAATTATTTAATTGCATAATTATCTAGACAACTCACTCCTTTCTAGAAGTTTCTAGAAAATAATTAAATAATTAAATAAACACTTCTTGGGAATGGAGACACCTATCCAAGCTACATAAATTAACAGGGTCTATGACTCACTTAGGGAACATTTCATTGGTATTTTTCCTTTTATGTTCTCCTTATCATGAAATTGTTTTTTTTTTAACTGTGAAGAAGAACCACATGGATACAAGCTAGAATCATTGAATGTGGGGTTTACAAAGTACATCTGCATAATGTCAACATATTTATGTCTTCCTAATTCAATAGCATATATTGTATATCCACTAATTCTAATTTATAATTGATCTTCATTAGGTCCATTACCCAAAGCTGAGTGTGCTAAACAATTCAGTGAAAGGGGATGCACCCTCTGCCTCAAAATTTTCCCCAGTGCACAACTACTCACTTATCACAGAGCAACCTGCCAATCCCTGCCACCATTGCCTCTGGTAAGTTCCAGCTCTGTTTTTAAATTTCAATGTTTATCAATTGATTTCTTAAAAAAATAGTAGCCAAAAATATATAACCCTCTTTTTTCTTTCTTTTCTCAATGAAGAATAACCTAATTTATGTTGATTAATCATTTTTCCCTAATATTTTGATCCATATAGATTGATGGATTACGACTTTCCTCAGTGAATAAGAGAATCCAAGCAGAAAAGGAGTAGATTCATGGTGAAAGTTCCATTAAGAGCAATATTTGTGCCATCCCAATGGTTTGTGTGATAGTGGGTGGTGGTCAGGATGGGTCTCTAGACCTTTGTGCATGAGTCTGCTTGGTGCATGAGGAAGAAAAAGTGGTCTTCCATTGTTATGTCAAGCCTCCAATTGCAATCACAGATTACAGGTAATAAAATGTTTCCAACTTACTCATTTTGTTGTAGCCTTCCATTACTATATGAATTTATCATATATATGGATGGAGAATTTGTAGATATGAAGTCACTAGCATCAAACCAGAACATCTCATGGATTCTATGCCACTCAAGCAAGTGCAAGAAAAAATTCAGCAAATTTTATATAATGGAGAAGCAATTTGGCGAATTCATTCGAAAGGGGGAAATGCCAAGGTTCTTGTAGGACATGGCTTAGATCATGATCTGCAATGCTTAGCAATGGAATACCTTACCCATCTTATTAGGTGTATATAGTAGACTTAGATTACTTTATGCTTTCATTAGATTTATATGAAGATCACAATTTATATGTGCATTGTTTCTCAGGGACACTTCAAAGTACATTCCACTACTAAAAAGTAGCAAAGCCAGCAATTCACTCAAGTATCTCACTCAATTATTTCTAGGGTAATTTTTTTTGCACCTTATTTATTGGTATTTTTCTGCACCTTATTTATTGGTTGTTATGTGAAATAAAAAATATATTAAGCTAAATTATTGAGGCGGTGAAGGGAGGAATAAAAATTACACACATAAAAAAAATTAAAACATAAAATATTATTTTCAACACACAGAGCTGCTGCTCGTAATTTTCTGTTTGCTCACATTCACCTTCTTCTGTTCACTTGTTAAAAAATAAATTACAATTACATAATTATATGCTGCAGGAAAAAAGTCACGTGAAAAAATTTCACGGATGAGAGGAAACAAATACAATTTTCAAATTCACCTAACTAACTTTTCCCCCGTCAAAATACATTTAATACAATGTCCTTTTCATAAAATTCAAACTTAAATATTAAATATTTCGCATCCCGATATTTCCTTTGGCGGTGGCGGCTTTCTCCATAGTTCCCCGCGGTATCGCGATGGTTAAAATCTTGATTGCGATATTGCGGGCAGCGGTTAGTTGACGGCCCGGTAAACTGCGGTAAACACTTGGCGGTTAGAATAAAGTAAAACTTCTACGGAGTCTCCCGTGATATCGCGATGAATATTTTATTGATTGCGATATAGCGGGCATTGGCTGGAGGTACGGCAGGCGGTTGATATAAAACAAAAAGATTACCGAAGACTCCCGCGGTATCACAATGACTAATTTATTGATTGCGATATAGCGGGCAGTGGTTGGCGGGGACGGCGGCAGTTAGGGTTAATATTCCAACACTCCCCTTTAAGCATAACTGCGCTGTCCACCATGCCCAATCTGTTCCTTTGAAAAATAAAATTATCTCTTCCCAGCGGCTTTGTAAAAATATCTGCACTTTGTTCTTCTGATCTGCAAAACTCTAAAAATATTTCACCATTGTTAATTAATTCTCTGATAAAATGATACCTAGTATCAATATGCTTGCTTCTTTTATGAAAGACTGGATTCTTCGAAAGAGCAATGGCTGAATTGTTATCACAGTAAATTTTTGTTGCCTCCAATTGTTCATTTTGCAATTCTTTCAAAATTCTTCTCATCCATACTGCTTGACATGCTACACTTGTGGCTGCCACATACTCTGCTTCGGCTGATGAAAGACAAACTATTGGCTGCTTCTTTGAAGACCATGAGACAACTCCAGTCCCAAAATTAAATACATAACCAGACGTGCTTTTTCTGTCATCAATGCTGCCAGCACAGTCACTGTCTGTGTATCCTATGAGTTTGAACTCATCTGAACTTGAATACTTAATGCCAAAATTTCTTGTTCCACTTACATACCTTAAAATTATTTTCCCTGCTTTCCAATGGGTGTCTTTTGGTGTTTCCATAAACTTTGAAATCAAACTTACTCCATACATAATGTCTGGCCTTGTGGCTGTGAGATACATGAGACTTCCAACAAGTCTCTTAAACAAAGTTGGATCAACATTAGACCCTCTATCATCCTTGCTTAGTTTCAGACCTGTCACTGTAGGTGTTGGTGCTGGTTTGCACTTCATCATATTAAACCTCTTCAAAATGTCATTTGCATATTTTGACTGTGAAATAAAAATACCATTTTCATTTTGATTCACCTCAATGCCCAAAAAATACTTCATTAGACCTAAGTCTGTCATTTCAAATTCTTTCTTCATGTCTACCTTGAACAGATCAATTGACAAATTGCCAGTGAAGATTAAATCATCCACATATAAGCATACTATTAGTATTTCACCTTCTTCATTCATTTTTGTATACAATGTGGGCTCACTGCTACATCTATTAAATCCATTCAGCAAAAGATAACTATCTATTCTGCTATACCAAGCTCTTGGGGCTTGCTTCAATCCATACAATGCCTTTTTCAATTTGTAAACTTTGTCTTCCTGACCCAGAATTTCATATCCAGGTGGCTGTTCCACATAAACTTCTTCTTCTAAATAACCATTTAAAAAAGCTGACTTCACATCCATTTGAGATACAAACCACTTATTCTGAGCTGCTAATGCTAAAATCATTCTTATAGTATCCAATCTTGCTACAGGTGCAAATGTTTCATTGTAGTCAATTCCAGGCTATTGTGAATAGCCCTTTACAACCAATCTTGCTTTAAGCTTCTGAACTTCATCTTTTTCATTCAATTTGGTTTTATAAACCCATTTCACTCCAATGACTTCTTTGTCTTTTGGAAGACTGACTAGTTCCCATGTCTGATTCTTTTCAATTGCTTCAATCTCTTCATCCATAGCACTTACCCATTTATCATCTTTGACTGCATCTTCAAAATGAATTGGATCTTCTATTTGAGAATAAAATGCAAAAAAGAAATCTGATCTGAATTATTCTCACCTTCATTTTGCTCATATATATCTCTTATGCTTCTGATTTTCTGTCTTCTCAGACTTGCCAATGTAGGATTTGACATATCACTTGAACTTGTGGAATGTGGACCCGATGGTCCTGCTGTAGATGGTGTTTGTTGTCCTCTTGTTGGACTGCTTCCTTGAATGATTGAGGTTGTTCTTATAGTCGATGCTGGTGTCACTTGTGGACTACTTTGTTGAGCTTGAATGGGAGTGGTAGGAGTCACAATAGCTGGAATATTTGTTGATGCTGGAACTTCATTCTCCTCTTGAGGTATACTAGCTGAAATATTGACTGTCTTCTCTATGCTTCCATCCCATGCTTCATCTTCTACAAATTGTACATCTCTGTGATTATAACTTTCTTTGTTGTTGGATTATAGAGCTTATAAGCTTTGGATTCTTCACTGTATCCAACAAATATACATTTTTCTCCTTTGTTATCTAGCTTCCTTCTCAATTCATCAGGCACATGTGCATATGCTACACATCCAAATACTCTCATGTGAGTAACACTATGTTTTCTTCTTGTCCATGCTTCTTCAGGTACTATATTCATAACACTTTTTGTTGGACACCTATTCATAATATAGGCTGCACAAGAAATTGCTTATGCCCAATATTCATTTGACAAATGTTTGGCTTTCAACATGCTTCTAGCCATTTCCATGATTGTTCTGTTTTTCCTTTCGGCTACTCCATTTTGTTGAGGTGTGTATCTAGTTGTGAATTGCTTGTGAATTCCATGATCCTTGCAGAAATTAAAAAATTCTCTTGAAATATATTCACCACCTCTATGTTCTCAACACTTTGATATAATAACCACTCTGTTTTTCAACCAAATTCTTGAACTGGACGAAACGATCAAACACTTCATTTTTTCTTTGAAAATAACCCATGTTTTCTTGAATAATCATCAATGAATGTCAGGAAATAAAAACTACCACCTATTGAAGGTGTTTGCATAGGTCCACACAAATCGAATGTATAATTTCCAAAGGGCTTTTGCTCCTAGTTGACTTTCTGCAAATGATTCTCTATGTTGTTTTCCTAAAATGCACCCTTCACATACCCTTTCTGGTTTTTCTATTAAAGGTAGTCCCTTGACCATGCCTTTCCTATGAAGTAAATTTAAACCTCTAAAGTTGAGATGACCAAATCTCAGGTGCCATAACCAGTTTTCATCTTTTATCTCAGCTTGAAAGATTGTCTGCACTACTGCTGTAGTTTCTTCTCTACCCACTTGTGAATTCATTAAATGTTGTGCTTGAGCATAATTTATATTCAAATCTGGCCTTATCTTTAAGGGAAACATTCTGTTGTTTGTCATTCTGACTTTTGCAATAAGTGGTTGCTTGGGTATTTGTCTAAAATTGTGCATAGACCATTCTTGAAGGTTACTCTATACCCTTTTTGAACCAATTGCCCTACACTCATTAAGTTATGTTTCAGACCAGGCACAAAATACACATCTGAAATATACTTTTTCTCCCCCTGTTTAGTTAGAATATTGACATCTCCTTTTCCTTTGACTGACACTTTGTTGTCATTACCCAATGTAACATCAGACTTTACATTCTCATTTAAACTTGAAAACATTTCTAGATTCCCTGTCATATGATTGCTACAGCCTGAATCTAAAAACCATACATCTTTTTCATTTGCTTGAGCAACATTACAAGCTAAAAACATTGTTCTCTTATCTGAATCCTGATTTTGACCTTCTCTTGAAAAATTTGCATTTTGTCTATTATTATCATACTGCTTCTTTCTACACTCATTCATATAATGCCCATATTTTTTACAATAGTGACATTGGACTTGAGATTTCTCATACCTTTGATTTTGTGACTGATTCTGTGTTGGGTTTTGGCTTGAGCCTTGATTGCTGCCTCTTCCATTTGAGCTTGATAAACTGTATCTTTCACCTCTGTAAGAGTTTCTTCCTCTTCCTCTTGATCTACCTCTGCCTCTTCCTTGACTGACTGAAGCTTGAGTTTTGAAAGCATGCTCCAGTGATGTATCTGCTGAACCTTTTCAGCCTTTGTTCATGAGAAATTAGAGATGCATACAGCTCATCAACTGAGAACTGTGAGAGATCCTTTGTCTCCTCTATAGCAACTACAACCGGTAGAAATTTTGTGGGCAAACTCCTTAAAACCTTTTCAACAACTCTGGTATCTTCCAGATTTTCTCCATGAGACCTAATTTGATTAACCACCCCAATGACTTGGGTGTAGAATGAATCTACAGATTCATTGTCCTTCATACATATTGTTTCAAAATCTCTTCTCAGCATTTGTAGCTTTGCTGTTTTAACTTTTTCCATGCCTTGATAGGCTGTTTGAAGTATGTCCCATGCTTGTTTGGACTTTGTTGCTGCTGAAATCCTTGGAAAAATGCTCTCATGTACAGCTTGAAACAGATAAAATAAAGCCTTTGAATCTTTCTTCCTTGTGTCTTTTAATAAGTCTTTCTCTGCTTGTGTTAAAGCATTGTATGCTACTGCATCTGCTGGCTCTGCAAATCCATTCTCTACTAAATCCCATATATCCTGTGAGCTAAATAGTGCTTTCATGGTAATTGACCATTACTCATAATTCTTCCCATTAAACTGTGGAATTTGTGGGTTTGTCAAGCTTGTGCTTGCGCCATTTTGAAATTTACCCGGATAATCAACTTGCTCTGATACTCGAACTAAGCTCGATGCTTTCATTAAGGCGTGAAGGCGGGAATGAGAGGAATAAAATTCACACACATTAAAAAAATTAAAACATAAAATATTAATATTTTCTCAACACAGTTGCTTTCGTAAAATTCTGTTTGCTCACATTCACCTTCTTCTTCTCATTCTCATTCACTTGTTGTTAAAAAATAAATTACATTTTCCAAATATATGTTCAGGTAAAAAGTCACGTGAAAAAATTCACGGATGAGAGGGAACGAATACAATTTTTCAAATTCACCTAACTAACTTTTCCCCCGTCAAAATACATTTAATACATTGTCCTTTTCATAATATTCAAACTTAAATATTAAATATTTCGCATCCCGATATTTCCTTTGGCGGTGGCGGCTTTCTCCATAGTTCCCCGCGGTATCGCGATGGTTAAAATCTTGATTGCGATATTGCGGGCAGCGGTTAGTTGACGGCCCGGTAAACTGCGGTAAACACTGGCGGTTAGAATAAAGTAAAACTTCTACGGAGTCTCCCGTGATATCGCGATGAATATTTTATTGATTGCGATATAGCGGGCATTGGCTGGAGGTACGGCAGGCGGTTGATATAAAACAAAAACATTACCGAAGACTCCCGTATCGCAATGACTAATTTATTGATTGCGATATAGCGGGCGTGGTTGGCGGGGACGGCGGCATTAGGGTTAATATTCCAACAAATTGTTCTTTAAAGCGGTCTACAGCACATATCAAAATCTGTTAACGTTGGCTAGGAAAATGTTCTCATTATGATGTTTTACTAGTTTCACATAATAGTTTTGATTTAAGATATTATTTACTAGATTAAATTGATTAAAAATATCTCCATAATTGTGTCTAATATTATTATATACTGATTATCCTGATTATACTTTTTTCATTTAAGTTATATAGTTTACATATACTTTATTCCAAGGCATAGTATTACGAAGGAAAATAGTTTGTGTAAATCAATTATTAACTCTACATTCCTAATAAGACCTGTCACTGGTATTATGAGCCTAAACATATTATTAGAACAAAAAATTCTCTTTTGAGTTTTGTTTTAGAGGGTTCTGAATAAAGTTATCACTGAATCAGGTATATATGTCAATACTGAGTGATCAATACATTTGACAAAAGAATAAAATTTATTTGTTATGTTTTAGCAGGTATAAGATTCAGAATGGCATTCATGACCCATATGAGGATTGTGTGTCAGCAATGCGTATTTACCAGAAAATGCGAAATTAGGACCATTCCCTATCTACTTCCCTCAGTGCAGGTGAATTTCTTCCTGAGAATGTGGTGTATACAAGAATGAAACAGAGAGATCTGGAGAAAATGAGCCCTGAAGCTCTGCTTCATATTTCACAATCTTATTTCCACTGTTGGTGCATGGATTCCATTTCAAAACAACCTAATGTGAGAAGCCAATTGAATCGCTTTAGCCAGGCTCTCATAGCAGGGTGTCAGATGCATTGGCTATGTAAAAACCATCAGTTTTGTGCCTCAAATAGATGGCAGTGTTGAATAGAAAATATATGATTTAGATAATTTTAAAACTTAGCAAAATAATTGAGTCAATTTTCTTTGTTACGCTATCTTAAAAATGAAAATTCTAAAAGCTAAACTTACTTACAGTTCATAGAAACAAAACAACTTAGAAATTTTGTGTTCAACATAGAAAAATCTTTAAAGACAAATAGGTTGCAGAACAACATACATTACATGATTAAAAATCACGGAAATTTTATGGAATTCATAGCCTCCTAAGATTAAAAAGTTCACACCATAAAAAAAAATGAAAAGAACTAGTTAATATCATTATTCTTTACATACATTAGCATGCAGTAAAGATCGATGGAGATATTTTAAAAAAACACATGCAAATTGAAACTAAAAGAAAAATAGAAACTATCCACAGTAAAGAGGCATGCCGAACTGTACGCACATCAATTATAAACATACTCCACCTTGATGTTGAGAGGGCTCACAATCAGATTTCAGAGAGTCCAAAATTTGACCTTTAAAACTATCTTAGTGAAGATATCTACTAGTTGTTTTTGACTGCTGATGTATTTCAATTCTACTTGTTTGTTTTGCACAAAATCTCAGATAAAATGATACTTTAAATAAAAATGTTTTTTCCTGCTATGCTGTATTGGATTGTTGGCCAATTTAGTGGCACTCATATTATCACAAAAAATCATTGTAAGCTGAATTTTTTTCTCTCCAATTTCTTTTAAAACTTTTCTAAGTCATAATGTTTGTGTACTTGCTGAGGTGATTGTTATATACTCTGCTTTTGTAGAAGAAAGAGAAACTATACTTTCCTTCTTTGAGTTTCAAGTAATCAAACCAAAACAAAAAACAAAAAAAAAATAGTTACTAGATGTAGACTTTCGATCATCCAAACTACCTCCTCAATCGGAATTACTGAATCCAACCAATTCAAAGTCTACTAATAAATGCGAATATTTAGAGTGCCTTTCACATACCTCAAAATTAGCTTAGCTACCTTCATATGCATTTCAGATGCATTTGTTATATACCTTGAAATAAGTGAAACTAAATAAGAAATATTAGGTCTTGTGTGGGTTAGAAACATCAAGCTTCCAAAAATACTTTTGTAAGTTGTGTCATCAAATATTTCAGCACCATCGTCTCTATAGAACACAATTCCATGAGCAATTGGAGTGAAGGTTGATTTACAATCAACCATATCAAATTCCTTCAACATACCTTTTACATACTTTATTTGACAAATGAAAACTTCATCCTCACTTTGATAAACCTTCATTTCTAGAAAAAAATACATGAGAATTAAATATTTCATTTTAAACTCATTCATCATAGCAAATTTGAATTCACCATTCATCTTAGAATTGTTACCCATATATAATAAGTCATCAATATATAAATTAATAATAAGAATAACATTACCTTGTTGATTTGGTAAAGGGTAGGTTCACTCTTACTTCTCTTGAAAACATTCCCCAAAAAAAAATCCATCAATCCTAGCATACCAAGCTCTTAGTACTTTCTTTATGCCATACAAAACCTTCTTCAACATGTAGACTTGATGTTCTTTTCCGTGCACTTCAAAACCTTATGGTTGTTTCACATAGATTTCCTCTTCTAAGTACTTGTTCAAGAAGACACTTTTCATATCTATGTGATGGATGACCTATTTATTTTGAGTTTCTAATGAAATCAACATTCTAATAGTTTCTTTTTAGGGATATATGCAATTGTATTTGAGATGGTAGAGCTTTGAGCGTTAAACACCCCTAACATGCATTTTTCAAATTTTTGTTCCATAGATGCACCATGTCAAGGGTTTCCAGATGGTGGAGCTCGGAAGAAGTCTACATACTAGCCAAAGAAGGATCAACATCCAAGATAGTTCAATTCCATGAGCTATGTAAGCCCTTCTCCAAAGACATGGAATAGTGGAAAGGGTTTTGTGGGTTGGTAAAAGCCTCTATCCTATCATCAACAATCAAGTCCGTCCAAAAGTTAAGTGCCAACAAGAACTCTCTCAAAGGAATTAGAAGGTGGGAAAGGCTATGTGACCTTTCCTAACAATATATCCATCCTAAAACCAAGTCCATCAAGTGCCCCATTTAACCCTCCTTTGCCAAGGAAATTGTAGTTTCAAAAACCCACTAGGAAACTTGTCAAGTGACATAATAAGGAGAACCCAAGTCCCAACTTTCAATAAAAAGGCACAAATCCAACACAATAGCTTAAACAAAATGTCATGAGCCCATTAGTTAAGCAACACACAAGGGCTGAAGAAAAGCAACAAAATTCTAGGAGGCATGATCCAGGTGACATTCTTAGAAGAGCACCTCAACTAGATCAAATCAAGGAACTTCTTGAAAAAGCTATCATTGGTAAGTTTTGGAATATAAACAGTTCTAATTTTTTTTTGACTAAATAGGTTTATGACCATTGAGTGGGAGCTAATGAGGTTCACTATATAGATAAGGGTAAGGGTTTTTAATTGTTATTTTTCATTGAAGAAAACAAGGGATGTAATCTTCAAACTGAAGACATGGTTTTTGCAAAGTGCAAGACTATATATTCAACCTTGGACCCACAAATTTAACCCTTCATCTACAACAATAAATTTTATGTTTTTTTGGGTGCAAGTGTCAGACCTACCATTTTAATATATAGATCTTCAAATAGTACAAATCTTGGGCAATTAAATGAGTATCTTCATGAAGCTTGATCAGACCTATTTTGACAATAGCAAAGCTATGGTTAGGTTTTTATATTTACTAGACACCACTAAGCCTCTCCCAAGGACTTTTCAATTTTTTTCTTGAAGGGCCAAAAATGGAGTTTCCTTCTTGTCATCTAAAGACTCACTAAAGAATAAAATATTCATATTCAACTACATAATATTGGGAGACCTACGAGGATCAAGAAAGTATACCAGTCAATAAAATAAACCTTTCCAAGGATGATTTTATCTTGTTTCCAAACATTGCTTTAATTATTAGAGAGGCTGCATCAAATAGGATTGAAGCTTTGGAGGAAAGTTCTTGAAAAACTACGCTGGGAGATAAGGATTTGTTGGATGTTCAACTAGGAAAGGATTTTTCTCCTCCATAGGTACCAACTTGTAGCAAGGAGAATGAAGGTTTAGTATATTTAATGTAATGTTGGAATTACTAGACTTATAGACACTAGAAAATTTTAGGACCAGGAAACACAATTTGATAGTATGATCTCAAACTACAGGTAGAGAAAACATTGACTCAACATGTTTCTTCAGTAGTCCTAGATATGTTGGTTGAAGATTCAGTTAAGAAGTTTGGAGACGGAGTGCTCTCCTAGAATACTCCCATTAAGACTAAGGAACTAAATACTCCTCCTATCCCTCAGAATAACACAAAAAAAGTCTCGCTTGTAGAAAATCACAACTAGGAGATTATAAAATGCATTCTTGTGGGCTCTCAAGTTCCCTCCTCAAGGTATTTGTCAACAATGGTAGAACAAATCTTAGTAGAAGTAGGAGGAAAAATATTGATGAAATCAGTGAGGAAGATCTGAATGATTTTGATTACTCTCAATCACTTTCAATCTCTTGCATACAATTTGATGTGTCTATATTTTCTCCTAAACCAAATACAAAGAAAGGAAAAAAGTACAAGATAAGGAAAATACAAGAAGAGATCACAATAGGTTTGCATACTACCTTGGACATCAATTTGAATGTGAGACTGAGGAAGGCCTGTCGCTCTCCTCAAGACCAATGAAGGTCCTTTCATGGAATGATAGGGGATTACATGCCCCTAAAAAATATACTTGATTAGCGTTAGATTGATTCAAGTGATGTTGATATTTTTCTATGACAAGAAACTAAATTTTTTGATGAACAAAACATTAAAATCCCAACTAAATGGTCCAAATGGATGTGCTTTATACCCCTGCAATAGGGGCGTCAAGGGTACTAGAAATTTTATGTGATCCATGCAAGTTCAAGGCATAAGTCATTGTTTCCCAACAATGGTGGATGCTTGTCAAGGTTCAATGCTTTCAACACATATTTTTGATATTCAATGTTCATGGTCCCACATCAATTGCTAGCAAGAAATAGGTATGGGACTCTTTGACAACAATGATCTTTTCTTAAAAGGAGGAAATGATTATCTTAGGAGGGTATTTCAATGTTATTACCTCCCTAAAAGAGAAAAATGGAGGTATCATCCCTCCTCCAAAAGCAATGGAGGACTTTTCCAATTTCATAATGTATAATGCATTGATTGATTGTTTACCAACCAATGGTAAATTTACTTGAAAAATAGGAGGAAATATTTTTGACTCATTATAAAGAGGTAAGATAGATTTCTCCTCTCCATAATTTGGATCAAAACTGATTTTAAATATGCCCCTTTCATCCTCTCATTCTCGGGATTAAATCATTATCCAATCTAGCTAGATATTTTTTGAAATTTTGTAATAAATAAATTCAAGCCATCCTTTAAATTTTAACACATGTGGTTTAGGGATGAAAAATTTCCACTTTCCCTCAAACAATGGTGGGAGAATGCACCATTTGTAGCAAGCTTTAGACTATACCAATTAGCAAAAAAATTCCAATTCATAAAGGGCATATCAAACAATGGAATCATCTCCATTTCAAAAAAAAAATCAACAAAATTTTTTTCTTATTAAAAATGGTATGAACAATGAATCTTTCCACCGTCATAACCATATTTAGAAAGAACTTGAAGAAGATATTGCTAAAGAAGAAATATATTAGAAATAGAAGTCAAGAGAAACTTGGTTAAAAGAGGGGGACATAAACACTAAGTTTTTTCACAACTTAACCAAGATGCTAACATAAATTTTCTATAAATTTTTCATCTAATGAACATCTAAAAGATGAGAAATAGATTCAAAATAAGGTCATTCTATTCTTTTCCAACCTCTTTACCAAACCAACAAATAACCTGACAAGGAGATCCTATCTCTCCTATTTTATTCACTATTATGGCTAAAAGTCTTGGAAGAAATTTGAAAAGGCTGATAGATCAAAGATCCCTTGCTAGTCTTAAACTGTCCTCTAGCAATTTGATCTGTTCTCATCAACAGTTTGTTGATGATACCATGCTCTTAGGAAAATCTACTGTTTCGGAGGGAAAGACTTTGAAATCTCTGTTGGATGCGTATGGAAGGGCATCTAGCCAGTTGATTAATAAACAGAAAAGCTCTCTCTTCTTCTTTAATACTCCTGAACACAAACAAAATAAAATTGCTAGAATCCTTGGTTGTAGGGTTGAGTCTTTACCTGCCACCTATCTAGGTTTACCTTTAGCCTTAAACCCCTGGAGTCCTTATGGATTTCATTGGTTGAGAGGTTTAGTAAGAAGCTTTTTGGATGGAAAGGAGCTTTGCTAAGTCAAGCGGGTAAATTACAACTCCTCAAAGCTACTCTTCAGAATCTTTCGATTGATGTTTTAAGCCTCTTTAAAATCCCTACCAAGTTTGCGGATGCCATTGAAAAGATTCAAAAAATATTTCTTTGGTCGAGTGTTGAAAAAAAAAAAAGTTGCCTTTAATAGGGTGGGATTTGGTGTGTAGACCTATAAAGGCCGGTGGTTTAGGTCTTAGAAAAATCAGAATGGTTAACAAGATACTTCTAGCTAAACAAATTTGGAGGATATTTTTGTCCTCAGGGGAATGGACTAATATCCTGACAAGCAAATATTTGGAGAATAGCAGATCTCTTATAATTAAGATGGACTCCCATCTTCTACCTAGAGGCTTAACCTGCTGGAATAATCTGATTACTGGAAGAAAAGTAGTTGAAACAGGAGTGGGTTGGCAAGTCAGGAGTGGAAACCAAACCAGATTATGGGAGGATAGATGGTTGTTTAATGAGCCCCTTATCAAAATTGAACCTTTTCACAAATGGGCTGAGATTTGCAAAGCTCTATTTGGTCTGTATGTTAAATATTATTGGTTGAATGGAAAATGGGTGGATCTGTGTCTTGTTAGTCAGGCTCTTGCTCCTGTTCACTCATCCTTGTTGGCTATCAGACTCTACCATGATCAGACAGAAGATCATCTTGTTTGGATCGATGAACCCTCGGGCAATTATTCTATTTCGTCAGATTTTTCCAAGCTGTCTTCTGTCCAAGTTCCTCCTCCCTTCTAGTCGAGGGCTTGGTTCAAACACCTGGTTCCTAAATTCAATATCTTCTTTTGGACCCTTCTTCAAAATAAAGTGCTCACGATTGATAATCTTTGCAAGCGTGGCCTTCAAATACCCAACATATGTTATCTTTGCAAGATGGAAGCAAAGTCAGTTTGTCATTTGTTTCTTCATTGTCCTTTTGCTGCCTCAATTTGGGAAAAATTCCTCTGTTACTGGCAATTATCATTGGTGTTCCCCTTGTCAATTGAAGACTTCTTCATACAATGGAAAGCCTTGACTCACAATCCTGCACTTCAGAAACTTTGGGATTTTTCCTTCCCTCATGTTGCTTGGGCTCTATGGAAAGAAAAAAATAATATAATTTACACAGATAAAGAATCTTCGGTGGCCATTGTGTTTGATAAAATAATCAGATTATTGAAAGAAAATTTCAATACTATCCCCCATAAGGTTTCTAATACCGAGAAAGTGGCTTGTTCGTCCTATGATCTTATGGTTGCTAAGGAATGGAATATTAGTTTTGATATTTCATGTGCCCCTAAACATGCTAAGAAGGATAAGGAGGGTGTTTGCTGGACTTTTCCGCCAAATGGTTGGATCAAAGCCAACTTTGATGGGGCGGGGTGCTGTCATAATAGTGGTTTACAATTCCTGAGAGGAACGAATTTTAGCTGAAATCACATATTTTTAGAAAATATAATGATTTAAGCATTAAAAAGTTCCATTTTAAGGATTCCAATTGAAGAGGGTTTGATCAAATCACCTTAGATCAAACCCCCTTGGATAGAACCTCACTAGTTTTAAACCATACCTATAAATGCATCTCCTTTACACATATCAAAATGCTGATAAAAAATCACTTTTGATTTAGATTTTGGGGATCAAATGAATTCATTTAAATTTTATTTCAAATGATTATGGTATTCCTCAGAACAAGCTATCCAATGAATATAATTTAAATATGTTTTGGTTTTGTTATGTATTTGTTTTTTAAGTTTTATTAGACATAGGTTTTTCATCGAAAATGAATTTCTTTGTTCTTCACATGTGGAAAAATAGAAGATTATCAAAAAAAATTGAAAAATATGAATGCACCGATATTGAAGTTCTTGATCCAACAAAAAAATAAAATTAAATTTTGACATATACAAAAAGTTACCGTTATACGTCGCTATGTCTAAATTATAATTCATTTGACTTTGAAACTTGATTAAGGAAAAAATATTCAATAAAAACTATCTAACCAAGTGGAAGCACTAGATATCAGAGTTACAAATCTAAATTTGAAAGAATTAGAATTTTATCCTTCATGGAAAAAAGTTATACGTTATACGATGGCGTCACTTTTAAAAATGTTGTTTTTTGAAAAAATCTATTTTCATGGGAGATGGAAAAAGAAGTGCAATTTGATTCCAAAAATTTTGAAAAAAATATTTTTAGAATCTACAGACAAAATTTGATGAGATTCTAGTTTGCACCATCTTCAAATTCCTCACAGTTTAGCCGCTATAGGTGCCCAAATGTGAAGATTTAGTTAAAAATAATAATTCCATTGTCCAGTTTGGCCAAAAATTGTAAACCACTATTATGGGATCACCCGGCGGCTAAAGGTAATCTTGGGGCGGTAGGATGCGGCGGAGTCTTAATGGATTCTTTTGGCAATTTCCTCGGTGCGATTGCCAATCCTCTTGGTTCTCAAACTAATCACCTTGCTAAGGCTGCTGGAGCTTTTCATGTTGTAAATTTGGCTCATAGTTTGAATTTGGAAAACCTTTGGCTTGAAGGGGACTCTAAAAATATTATTGAATGTCTTTTAGGTAGGTCCCCCCCCCTCGTGGACCATAAAGTCTTGGATTGATGATGCTATTTCGACCTTAGCTAAGTTTGATAATATAAAGGTTTCACACGCCTATAGAGAAGCCAATGTTGTGGCAGACTTTTTTGTGAATGAAGGGGTTCAAAGTAAAGGACAATGCACTTGGCTAAATATTAGTGATTTAGGTGCTAATGTTCGTGCCTTATTGAACTATGATGCATCACATGGGCAAGATGCGTGTCATCTCATTAATGATGATAAAATGGGGAAAATACATCACTATCATTAGATTGCATGGGACCGAGTCAATTTGCTTATCCTATAAGTTTGCTTGGCATGCTTTGTGGGCTTGCTGGTTTGGCAGGACCATTTTGAGTTAAGATTTCATCTTTGTCTACTCTATTGTGCTTGCTAAAATGGGAGGAGATAGAAAAAGAGTTGAGTCGGACAATTTTGAGATGCACACAAGAAACACTAAAGTGTGGAACAAAGTCAAAAGTGGGGGCTTACTCCCTTTTCTGGAAAAACTCCATAGGTCTAATCAGGAAGCTACAGAGCATTTTGAGAGGAATTGGGAAAATGGGGAATTAACCCTTTTTGTTAGGAAAGTTCAACTCGATGAAGATATTATAGCTAAAGTGACTGGTATGTCCACTGAAGGACACAGATTTTTTTGGGACAGGGTTTTCTCTGATGAAGCAGTGGTCAGATTTCCAAAGAAAGATAAGGAAAGATTGAAACTAGTGAAAATTTCTAACAGTTACTTTGAGGCCGACACCATTAAAGCTCTCTAGAGAAAATTTCTTCGCGTCATTATGGAGTATATAATTTTGGATGGTCGTTTCACTAGGTTTTATGGCTATCAATTTGCTTTGCTCAACCATTTTCGCTATAAGGTCAGGGTTTCTCTTCCCTACTATCTTCTCTGTTCCTTAAGAAAGAGTCTGGAAGACCATAAGAAAAACCCAAAAACATATCCTATCTTGCATACTAGTTTGATTAGGTTAATTGTTGAACATTTTCAAAATATATCGGCCCCTGCTAATTTGGATGCTTCCCCAGAGTCCGAGGAGGATGATACTGAACCTAGTTGTTCGGCGAATTTTCCCAATTTGAGCTTGGTGAAGATGGTCCTGAGTCCGCCCTCTGTTCAGACTGGCAAGAAAACTCAAATCCATAATCCCCAGTCTGTTAAAGCCTTCCTTGCTTCTAAGCCTAGAAGCTCTACTCCTAAAACCAAAGCTGCTGGAAAGAATCTACATTTCAAAAACCTTGTTTCTTATTCTGAAGACTCTCCTAATTATGAGGATTTTGGCGCTAACAATAATTTGTCCTCTATTGTCCTGTCATCGAACAGAGATGTTAGAATTGGATCCCTTGGAGCCTCCGACCTTGCAAAAAGTTGCTTCAATCTTGATAGGGAACCCTCTGCTAACTTCTTGAGCATAGCTAGGAATAATGTTGTGGACTGTTTTAGAATGTCAAAATGGGTCTTTCATGAAATTGATGACCTAAAAATAAAAAATTGGGCCCTCTAGAGTAAATTGGAAGAAATGAGAGCTAAGGTTTCTACATTATGCAAGGAGGATGTAGAGCACAAAGATCACAGTGCCAGTAAAGAGATCCAAGACAATGTGGGTAAGGACAGAAGGATTGAAATAGATTTAGAAAAAATGAAAAATACTGTGAAGATAATTGTTGAACAGAACAATAGGATGGCAAGACATAATGCCATCATTATCAACCCTATGACTGGAAAATTGGACAAAGCTCAACAGGGGTCCTTAGTGGTTGATTTGGAAGAGGTGAAAGATAAAAACTAGGAATAGGACGTTGGGATCTCAAAGAGAACCAGGGCTAATCTGAAAAGGAAAGGCACCCCCCATGTCGTAGATGATTCAAACCTTCAAGAAGGGTGTTCAAGATATGTAGGACCTGGAGGCAGAGACTGAGTCTGTTCTGAAGACTCTGGGTTAGTTGCTGTTGGTTTTTTGACTTGCATTTTGGCTGGTTTTTTTATTGACCTTCCTGGCCTTTTGTGGCTAGCTGCTGCTTTTTCTAGTTTTTTCCTTTTTTGCAGCCTATTTATTCCACTGGACTTTTTTGTCCTCTTTCATTTGTTGTAAACTTGGTGGTTTTAGGTCCCTGTAAAACCCATTTTTTCCTTTATCAAAAACAAATAACCTAACCCTGATGTGGTTGGAAAAGAGCAAGAGTTTCTAAATTTCATTCCAAAATTACTTAGTCCATATGATAAAAAATTTCTCCTAGCTCCATTCACCTTGGAAGAGGTCAAAACTATAGTCTATGCACTATCCCTAAACAAATCTCTTGGGCTAGACTATTTCATTGCACTATTTATTAGAAATGTTGGGATTTTATGGGAAGACATATTTGGTTGGCTCTAGAAGAATCTTGTAGAAATAACATAATGTTAAAAGAGCTCAACACCACCCCCATATTTCTCTTATACCCAAACTCAAAACTCCATCCTCGTTTATAAAGTTTAGAACTATTTCCCTCTACAATTCCATTTATATTTTTTCCAAGGCTATCACCCTAAGGCTTGCCAAACTCATTCTAGGCATAATATCAAAGGAACAAGGTGATATTTTTCTAGGGAAAGAGACAACTAAAGAGGCAATAATAGCACATGAAACCTTACACTTAATTTATCGATAAAATTTCCATCTATGATCATAAAATTAAACATGATGAAGGCCTATGACAAAGTAAACTAGGATTTTTTAGCAAAGGTTTTGGCAAGGCTAGGTTATACTACAAAATGGTGTAAATGGATTCTTTCCTATCTCAAATCCGCTAGATTTTCAATCCTCATAAATGCTTATCTAGCTAGTTTTTTATTTTCCTCTCAATGAGTTAGTCAATAAGATCATCTTTCCCCTTTCCTCTTCATCCTAGTGGAAAAAGCATTGAGCTAGACAATTCCAGCCTTCCATGCATCAAGTAAATGGAATGGTATAAAAACACCAAGATTAAACATCTCTTGCACCCATTCTTTATTTGCAGACGACAAATTATTATTTGGTAATCCCTTGGTGTGTGAAAATAAAAACATAAAGTACGTGTTGGACAACTATTGTCTAATTTTAGGCCAAATGATTAATCAAGGGAAGTGAAAAATAATTTTTCAGAATACTAGTACTCTAGTAATGGGTCACATCCTCTCTTTCTTAGAATTTAGAGAGAACAAATTGCCTTGCAACTATTTGGGAATTCATTTCTTTGTAGGGCCTTAGAAAGCCTCATTTTGGCACAAGATCTTTATGACTATATAGAGAAGAGTAGCATCCTGGAAGGGTATATGGTTATCTCTAGTAGAGAGATTTACTATGATGAGATCAGTGTTATCTACCTGTAGTGTAGAAAAATGTCATTCATCACATTTTCACACTTGTTTGGGCCCTTGTGAACTAAATAAACCTAATTTATGAATTAATTTTGGAATGATTAACCTTAAAATGGACCTAATATTGCCTTGATCTAGTGTTTTCATGTGTTTTCCACATTCACATTAGTTTTAGGGCCCTTTAAGCTAAATAGACCTAATTTTTCCTTGATTTAATGTTGTAAAGTGTATTTATTTACACTTTCACATCGAGTTTTGGGCCCTCTTGTATTTATGATTTTCATATCATCAGTAATAGGCCCTTAAGACCCTATATTATGCATTTTGAGGCATATTTCAACTGAGATCTCGACATAATCAACAAATACACTCCATATCTCAACTCCTCGACATTTCCTCCACTTAAAAAGGCTTGGTGGGACCCATATGCCACCTTGGGCATATGAGTCCCATCCAGATGGGACCTATATGCCACAAGTGGTGTATGAGTCCCATCCAGATGGGACCTATATGCCACAAGTGGCGTATGAGTCCCATTTAGCCCCTTTTTGGGGTTTTGAGTGAGAAATCAGGGTATTAAATTCAAATTTCATGAATTTCAGCTTTTGGGATCTAATAAATGAGAAATTAGAAGGATTGCCTATATAAAAAATGTTTCAAGTCATTGTTTCACTAAACCCTCAAGATATCAACCTAAGAAATCAAGAGTTAAGAATTCCAAGACTTCACAAGAGCATCAAGAGAGTTTACAAGAGAATTTGTAAGGCATTCAAGGGAAGAATTCTCCATCATTTGTCACAATAATTCAAGATCCATCATCATGTCAAGATCATCAAGCATCAAGCATGTTGTCGAGCTAGTGTTGTGATGTAGCACTAATGATCCATTAGCAAGCATTATTTCATATCCAAATTCAAGATCAAGATCTACATTCTACATGGACACTTCATGTTAGATTTATGATTTGCATTTCAAGACATCATCCAAGGTATCATTGTTCGTGTTTCATATTTCATGTTTCATTGTTTTATCACAAGGCTTAATTACCTAAATGAGGTTTGACCTAGGCAAAGCCCTATATCCTAACAATCAACAAGTTTTTCCTTCTCTCTACATGTGTGATTGTAGATCTAGGTACTTTGAGGCTTGAATATCCTTTGAAGATTGAGTTACAAGATTGAGGAAAGTCATCAAGTTGTCACAAGGTTGTCATCTTCATGGAAATTCACCTACAGGTTACAAATAAGGGTTTTAGACCAAAAAACAAAGTGTGGAAGGAAAAATAGAGATAGGAGTGCAGATTCAGGCCTTATCCCTCTAAAAAAGAAAAGTGGGACTGATATGTCACTTGTGGCATATGATTCCCAAATACATGACCTTTTCCAGGTTTCAGAAGATCCAGAACATACACTAACAGATTCAAGTTTTGGCACAAAAACCCTAGTCTAGGACTAAATCACCCAGATTGGTATACGAGTCCCAGTGAGCATTAAACAACAAGATTTTAGGCTTTTGGAGCTTGTTCTAACCTCATCCTTCTTCCAGGTGCACCTTTGTACTTTCTAAGTCCTTTATTCTACATTTCAATTTCATTTTCTAGGTCATTTAGTTAGGTTTTGCATGGTACTTTGCATTTCATTTACATTTCTTGTCTTTCCAAGCCCTAGCTTGTTATTGAACCCCTCTTATAGTCTCTAATCATACCCTAGGATATCCCTATTGTATATCTCCTTCCTCTAATTCATCCTTAAATTGAGATCTTTAGGGTTTCCTTAAATGAGAAGTGAAGAAGATTGTTGTTCTTTTTCCTAAATAATAAGCAAGAACAATTTTCTTCCTTCCACTACCATTCCAAACTACTTCTCATCAGTACTTAAAATTCCAAGAGGGATTCATGAGAACATTTTCAAAGAAACTAGGTAATTTTTGTGGAGAGGTGATTTGGACAACTCCAAGAAAATACCTTTAGTTTCCTAGGGAAAACTATGCAAGGATACAATCTTTGGAGGTGTTGGCATTCAAAAATTAGAATTAAGAAATCTGGCCTAAGGTGCAAAGTTTATGTGGAAACTCTATTCAAGCTATTCTTCAAAATGGAGTCAAATCATGAGATCCAAGTACCTTGATTCAACTACCCTAAAAAAATCTTCACTCAGCCAAACCCATCAGAAGGCTCAAAAATGTGGAATTTTGTCATCACATGTTGATAGGTACTATCACCTTTCCTATCATGGGCTATTAATAATGGTAAAAAGGTAAATTTATGGGAAGATTCTTGGAACAGTAACTCCCCACTATCTATAGTTGGTTGTCTACGGGAGGCTCAGATCTACATAAAAGAAGTTAAGGGATCCAAGCTCAAGCACTATGTAGTAAGGGACAATATAAATTTCAAATCTGATGTCATATCATGGAAAAAAATCTATAATATACCATTCCCCCAACAATAAAAACTATAACACCCTGTCATGAAATGCCAAAGGACAACACATCTAACTAACAATTATGCCACAATTTTTTTTTTAAAGAAACTAACATGAAATGTGAATCATGTCCAACACTAATATATAATGCATCTAAACATACATAAGCTCTAACTATGTCCTTTAGGGTATCATGGGTGAATTATGTGGATACGTTCCCAACAAGATATAATCCCATAACGAAGATATGCTAACTACAAGTGTCCATTTTAAAAGCATAGCATAAGGTAAATGAACATCATACATCCCTACATCACATTAAATATAAAACCATCAATGATTAAACAATAACCAAAAGAGTACATCCATCAGGGTGAAACCACATAAGTGGTTTACACTTTTTAAGAGGAAGGAAATTTCAAAATTTTCCCATTCTTCATATCAAATGGGTTTGGCCGAACCCTATGGTTCGACCGAACCAATTAAATCGTTCGGCCGAACCAGTCATCGCCCCCATAAAAAAACAATATTTAAATGGGTTCGGCCGAACCCATTGAATATGGCTAAAACCCATTTAATTTCTTCTTTTTAATTGCATGATTTGGTGGTTCGGCTGAACATGGGTTCGGTCGAACCCATGTTTGACCGAATCTTTCCAAGATGTTCGGCCGAACACTTGTTCGGATGAACCCCTCTTTTTTCATCCTTGCTTCCTAAGGCACCAGAATTTTTGAAAATTTTGCGTTTCGAAGCTCGATATGAGAATGAAAATGGAGAATATCTCAAAAACCCAACTAGTATCGGGTTCCCCTCAAAACAAGCTATCCAACGAATATAATTTTAATATGTTTTGATTATATTATGTATCTGTTTTTTAAGTTTTATTAAATATAGGTTTTTCACTGAAAATAAAACTCTCTATTCTGCACAAGTGGAAAAATAGAAGATTATCAAAAAAAAAAATTAAAAATATGAGTGCACCAAATATTGGAGTCCTTGATCCAACCAAAAAAAAAAAAGAATTTCGATACATACAGTAAAAGTTATGTGTTATATCGTGTTATGTCCGAATTGTAATTGATTTGACTTTAAAACTTGATTAAAGAAAAAATATTCAATAAAAACTATTTAACCAAGTGGAAGCACTAGATATCAGAGTTACAAATCTAAATTTGAAAGAATTGGAATTTTATCTTTGAAGGAAAAAAGTTATGCATTATACGGTGTGCGTCACTTTTTAAAAATGTTGTTTTTTGAAAAAAAAAAAATTCGTGGGAGATGGAAAAAGAAGTTCAATCTGATTCCAAAAAAATTGAAAAAAATATTTTTAGAATCTATAGACAAAATATGACAAGACTCTAGTTTGCATCATCTTCAAATCATTTACGGTTTAATCACTATAGGTGCCCGAATGTGGAGATTGTGTTTAAAAAAAAAAAATCAGTGTCCAGTTTGGCCAAAAATTGTAAACCACTATTGTGAGATCACCCATCACTTGTATTATATAAATATACTTTGTTCCATGAGTAGATAATTACATCAATACTTCCTAGCATACAATGGGAAGGATACATCAAAACATGATATGATACAACTAAAATGATTACATCACATAATATCAATGCTGCCACAAGATCTAGTGCAAGATCAAGAACCACTGCATAAGGTACAACTCCATGCTCACGAACATCAACTAGGAACCTAATGGAGTGCATAACACATTCCACCCAACCATGTGGAACCCTAAGGTCCAACCCCCAGTGCTAGGAGATGACAATAAGGACCCACTACACAAATAGTCAAGCAGACAAAGGCTAACATGAATCCAACATACAAGAGTAACAAACAAAACAAAAGAAATGACCAATTCCATAGGTACATGAACAACAAGGGGAGAACAAAAAAGGCATACAAGGTTGCTATAGGGAAGAGTGTCATCGCATAGCTCGATATAGGTTACCCAATGTGGATCTTCGTAGGTCCTGACCCCCACCCTAAGTTACCTTGGCAACCTCAACCAATCTCCAACCCCCATTCTAAATCATGTGGAATCAACATACCTTTCATGAATATAAGGCAATTGGTCTTGCCATTTTAGGCCTTCTCATATCATCTCAGGCTTAAACAAGTACTTGAGCCATGAACGAGGCGTACCATTATCTTGATTAATGTGAACTACCCAACCCCCTAATTCATTTTAAGTTATCACTGGATTAAAGAAACTCTCAATGAGTTACCCTGACCACCACTTTGGGTGTCAACCTCGATTGAAAGACACTCCCCCTACTAGCAAATAGAGACCCAACAAATCAAACAAGGTAAAGCCATCATGCACACCGAAACGAAGCCACAAAAATCATATTTCGATAGCAATGGCATGAACCATCTTGCTCACAATTCCCAACCATAATAACAAGTAAACGGTGCAAGGCTAAATACCCTCATGAACACAATCCAAGTTCAAAATCAATCCACTTTCAAAATGAAAAAAATGTAAAACCAAAAATCAAGCCATTTTCCCCAAGCCTTTGGGAGTCTCTCAATAGCCATTTGGCACAAAAAGCTCCCTCCATAAAACAATAAGCAAAATCAACTCAAAGTCAAAATCAACCACAATAACCAAAATTGACTTAAACTTCAAAATCACACACATAATTCATCACAAGGAAACAACCAAATATTGCAACCACGAAAACATTATTTAAAGCAAACACACAATAAATGAGCAATCATGAACAACTCCATAAATAAACATCACTTCCCCATTTTATAATGCTCATTTTCTATATTCAAGACACACACATTGTCACATTATAATCATGAAGACAAGAATTATTTCAAATTTCATTTTACTCACCAACCTAATCACTTAATCCAAGCACTCAAAACAATTATACATATCCTTAAAACCAATTCCAAATCTTAACATATAATCTTTCCCATAAGTCTAGTTTAGATATCCATATAATTATACCAAACCCAAAATACCACTCTACTTTATAAACCCTTTTGTTGAACTTATTGAATATGAAATGAATCAATTATTAATTGTAATCTAATAATTTATTTATCTAGAAATCTTTTAATCCCAAACAGAAAAATTCTCTTACCAACACCATTTAAATACATATACAAGTATACATATTACAACTTAATAAATATTAAGATATGAACAATATATTACAACTTTAAATATGTTAAGTACTTATTTCCTTACATAATATATATCTACATATATAAACATACATATATACATATGCAAAATAAATAAATATATATATATATATATATATATAGAATGAATACAAATTGTAACACATAATCACTAAGTTATATTTTTAACTGACTGCAGAATTATCGAATGATCTAATTATTCGATTCCCAAACAAACACAACATAGCTAGATTATGAATGAAGTTGAATATCAATTACCATGTTCTTAAATCGAATTACAAGCATTACAAATGGAGAGAAAATCGCATACAGTATGAAATATCGAATTCCAATCAAATCAGATGTAAATCGAATATTAAGTATCTTGGATATGGAACGCAGAAGAGGAATTCACAAGGTTTAGAATCAGATTGAAATGAAGAAATAGATTTGCTATAGCATATACTAGAATTCGCATCATAAGTAAAACACAGGGAAATTGTTCTGAGAGATGTGAACCATTTTTAGCATTGAAATAAGATTGAAATATTCAATTTTAGAATAAAAATCACAATGAATATTATGATAGAGATTGGCATGTTCTCTTTCTAAACAATGAAATGGTAGGAAGTCTGATGATGAGAAGGAAATTTAGGCCAATTGTCATGCTTGGATAAGAAATGAACATATGGCAAGGAGAAACAAGTTAGAATCAAATTAACCAAATCGGATAGGGTCAAGACAAATGCTTGGAAAATAATTCAGCCTATCAATAAAATATTGAAATCTAATAAAACTCTTAACCATAATATATTATGTGGTTGAAAATGAAAAGAATGACGAGCGAAAACAAAAGTGCAAAAATAAAGCAACTACAAATAAGAAAACATGAACAAAATATGACACCAGGATTTTATCGTGGTTCACCAAAAATATGGCTACATCCACACTGAGTAGAGGAATATTATTATTCTCAACAACAACAATTACAAATGAGAAGTGTAGCATAAATAAAGTTACAATTCACTCCTAGAAGAGGAATATGAAAAGACAACGAATTGGAGGGAAAAAGAATGCCCGTTGGGCTTTAGCACTCAACAAATCTCCCACTTGAAGTCCAACGGATGCTACAACTTGCCAACCATTCCCCTGCTCTAAATTTATTGTTACTTCTTCTTAACCAGACCAAGAGAAGACCTAGCGCATTTGAACTTCTCTTTACCTACAACTTTGGTAAAAATATCTGCCGGATTGACCTTTGTGTCAATTTTTACAACCTTTAACTTGCCCTCTTCAACCACATGATGAATGTAATGAGCATGTGTGTCAATATGTTTTGAATGCCGCTGAGATGAATGATTGTGAGCCATAAAAATGGTGTTGTGACTATCACAAAACAAATTATAATCACTTTGTTGACATCTCAGATCACTAAACAACCGTTGTAACCAAATCATCTCCCTAGCACCTTCAGAAAGAGCCAAATACTCATCTTCTGCAGAAGAAAGAACAACAAAATGTTGTAGCCTTGAGACCCAACTAATGGCTACACCAGCAAACATGAAAACATAGCTAGTGGTAGACCTTCGTTTATCTAAATCTCCACCAAGATCAGAATCAATGAAACCTTGCAGCTGAACATTATTTCCACCAAAATATAAAGCATAATTAGCAGTACCTTTAAGATACCTTAAAATCCATTTGACTGCTTCCCAATGAGACTTTTCGGGATTGCTCATGAACCTGCTCACAACTCCCACTGCATGAGCAATGTCAGGACGAGTGGAAACCATGGCATACATAATACTGCCAACTGCAGATCTATAAGGAATGCTCTCCATAAAATCTGTATCCTCTTGGGTGTTTGGACACAAATCAGAAGACAAATGAAAATAAGCAGCAAGAGGAAGAGAAACAACTTTTGCATTAGCCATACAAATTCCCTCCCAGCTGTTCGGTAGTGAACACAACAATAAATTGCTTTAATTTCATCATCCAGGCTAATGCCCATTGAAACTAATTGAGTAACCAGCATATTGAAATCATTAAGGTGATTGGACACAATTCCACCTTCTTTCATTTTCAGGTTATACAACCTTTTCATAATAAAAACTTTATTAGATGCTGAAGCCATCTCGTACATCGAAGAAAGTTTATCCCACAATTCCTTCGAAGTTTTTTCTGTTGAAACATTAAATAGTACATTATTGGACAATGAGAGGAAAATTGTAGCCTTTGCCTTCCTGTCCAGCTTCTCCCACTCTTCATCTTTCATTGAACTTGGCTTCTTCGCTTTCCCATCAAGCGCGAGTGAGAGGTCTTGCTTTATCAGCAATGACTCCATTTGCACCTTCCACAAACCGAAATTCTGACCCGAGAATTTCTCTATCTTCGCTTCCTCCATAATTCAGGAAATTCATCACCAATTTCCCAATCAGCTATACCGTCACCATACAGCTCTGATACCAATTGAAAAGAATGACGAGCGAAAATAAAAGTGCAAAAACAGAGCAACTACAAATAAGAAAACATGAACAAAATATGACACCAGGATTTTATCGTGGTTCATCAAAAATATGGCTACATCCACACTGAGCAGAGGAATATTATTATTCTCAACAACAGCAATTACAAATGAGAAGTGCAGCATAAATAAAGTTACAATTCATTCCTAGAAGAGGAATATGAAAAGACAACGAATTGGAGGGAAAAAGAATGCCCGTTGGGCTTCAGCACTCAACAGAAAACTCATTACTCAAGTTGATTCTCTAAATTGATTTATTATTTGATCTCTGATTCATCTGCACTCACGGTTTGCTAAGGCTTTTCTTGAGAAGCTGGCAGATATAGATTTGAGCAACTATAGATAATCAAAGGTCAACATGCAAGGATCAAATGCTATTGGATCTAAAAAGGTATACTTGCGTGATAATTGAAAACTAAGACACTAAAATAATAATTCCCTACTGCAACATTATCTTGTATGAGGGCTACTGAACATTCTTGTAAACATTACACAAACAAGAAAGACCCAAATGACGACGATTTGAAATTACCTAATGCAATATAATTATGGTCACATAAATTCAAAAGCTTTGACTTTAAAATCTAGACAATATTGTTCAAGAAATGACTAACTATAATGATAGAAAAGTGCATAAGAGATTATAGTCGTACCACAGGTGTTCTTTTAGACCTCCAATGTAGCTTCCTTTGCTCATGTGCCCTACCACCAATTTTTTTTTATATCCTCGTCCGCGGAGGCCTCATCTTTGAATTCTTGTTTCTTAGCCATGCTTGACTGGTGAGAGAGAGGAATATCCATAGTACACAGGCGATGAGAGGGGGATAATGGTAGCAGGGTGTATGCTTTCCAAAGAGAATGGAATGCGTAGTTGTGTTGTTTAGGCCGATGAAGATTGTGATGTGGGGAAGGCGCAGTTAAGATAATCCCACAGCTGACTATGGTTGCAGAGTAGCACAAAATGCATCTATCGAAGGGTATGCAAATAACACGTTTTATCCCTCAAAATTATTCCAATATTATACTTTTATCCGGTCGATTCCTTTGTATGCAACTGATTGGCAGATCAATGGAGATGAAATCTGTGTCCATGGGCTCGATCTCCAGAATTTCCATGAAAATGTTGAGCTCTCTCTCAAAGTTTTATGGACTCCTAAATCCCCCCTTCCAAGAATAAACCAATAATTTAATACAATTATTTTTACAGAAATTCCTTGCGAACCATATTTTCTTCTTTTCCCCAAAAACAAGATCATTATATAAAAGAAAGGCTGTTAAAAAAGAATCAGATAAAATCTCAAAAATCTCCAATAAAGTATCAAATTTCTTTACCACGAATAGTTTAAGATTATGCATGAACTTGCATACAAAATCTTCCATCTTTTTTAATATTTTAACTGTCCAATAATTACAACATTCCATTTTAATATTTTATTTTATCTTATCATGTTTCTCACATTTTTAGTTAATTTTATTTCATTTAATATTAAATTGCACAATTTAATTTATTACAACCCATAATCATTAATAAATAAATATACATATATATGCATTTATATTTGATTACCAAAATGCTTGTTAAATAATAATTTAATTAATACCTCGATTAACCAAAACAACATTAATAAAACAAATTTAAATCAAACAACCCAAATCAATATTAATCAAACATCGTGAAAGGGCGAATCATGGAGGGGCACTACAAAAGCATAAGCTGCAAGAAATATTGGACATAAGAACTATTTTATTTTTAGATTTTGAGGATAAAATTATTTAGGCCCCATCCAAAATAGGACAATATAATGTCAAACAAGAATACAAATCTCTAACCTTTGAGGATATAATACAAAGTAGTGGCCATATAATATTTGCAGGCACACCTCAATTCTCCCTAAAGCAGATGATTTTTCTTGGTTAACTATTCACAATTGAGTCCTAACAAGTTGTAGGCTTTCCAGGCTGGGCCTAGTCCAGCCATTCAACTATATAATATGTGGCATACCAAGAATCAGTGGATCATCTTTTTCTCCACTATAATTTTTCTCAAACATGCTATAATTGGATCGAAAATAAACTTCATTACATTTACCCCCCACCAAACACTATTTTGGAATTATTTTGAGATTGGTTGTTACTCCATAAAGATTCTCCCTTTGAAGCACTATTGGTGGTGATCCTAGCCTTACTAGTGTGGAACATATGGCTCAAATGAAACAAAAATATTTTTAGAAATAGTTTTTTACATTTTAAATTTTCCTCAGCAAATTGGAAAGGAATACATTGAAGGTAGTAATGGTAGATGTAGTGAAAAAAAAAACCCATGTAGCTCATCCTCAAGTTGGGATAATGAAATTCTAAAGAACTGGTCTCTTTTGAAGGTTCCAAAGCAAGGGGCACATTCTAATGCCCAAAATGTTTTCAAGACAGAAGTAGAATCAAATGGTACGCCCCACCTCCAAATGTTGTCAAATTAAATTTTTATGGTGCATCTAAAGGAAATCCAAGATTATTTGGGTTAGCTTGTGTAGTTTGAAAAGACAAAGGAGAGTTATTAAAGGGTTTTTCTATGAAGCTACCTATGGGAACTAGCAATGTAGCAGAGGCACATGGACTCCTAGAAGGTGTAAAGTTGGCTCACAGCATGCAACTCAAAAATATTCACATTGAAGGAGATTCTTTAAGAATGTGATTAATGCTTGCAGGAACCAACATACAAACAAGTGGGTCATTTACTACATATTGAAACTAGTTTGGGAGCTCATTAAGGGTTTCACTTTAGTAATAATTAAATATTACTATAGGAAATAAAATTTTAAAATAGATTCCCTAGCAAACCACACTTGCAAAATGGAAGCATAAATCCTCCAAATCGATTAATCTAATTTTCTCAACTTGGAGGATTTTACACAAGTTATTCACAAAGAAGGTCAAGGGAGTGAAACTTTTTGGGTCCCAAGTTAACTACATGGTTAATGTCGGATCATTTTTGTTTCACACCTTGTTGGTGTGGTAGTTGTTCAAGTGGGTTTTAGATTAGTTTGAAAGAAGAGTACAAGTCTATATGAGATGTAATGCTCTCCACACAACTCTTATACAAGGGTGGTTCAAAAAGCATAATCTTAAGCCTGGAAATCACCACTTCCTAACAAAATTTATTTTGAATGGTGTGTGGGATGGCTATTCTAACCTCCTCAAGCACTGCAATATTTTTGATAAAGGAAAAAGTGGGTTTTACAGGGACTCGAAACCACCAAGTTTACAACAAAAGAAAGATAAGGACAAAAAATTACAATGGATAAAACAGGTTGCAATAAAAGAAAAAACTAGAAGAAATAGTAGCCAGCCAAAAAAGGCCAGGAAGATCAAACAAGGAACCAGTCGAAACGCAAGCCGAAAAACCAATAGCAGCTAACCCAAAGTCATTAGAATAGACTCAGTCTTGGCCTCCAGGTCCTGCATATCCTGGACACCCTTCTTGAATGTTTGAATCATATTTAGTGTGGGGGGTGCCTTCCTTTTCAAATTGGCCCTGGTTCTCTTTGAAATCCAAATGTCATCTTCCTAGTTTTTTCCTTTCACCTCTTCCAAGTCGACAACCAAAGACCCCTGTTGAGCTTTTTCCAATTTTTCAATCATAGCGTTGATGATGATGGCATTATGTCTTGCCATCCTATTGTTTTGTTCAGTAATTATTTTCATAGTATTTTTCATTTTTTCCAATTCAATTTCAATCCATTTGTCCTTACCCGCATTGTCTTGGATCTCTTTGCTAGCAATGTTATCATTAATCTCAACATCCTTCTTGCATAATGTAGTAACTTTAGCTCCCATTTCCTCTAATTTACTCTGTAGCACCCAATTTTTTATTTTGAGCTCATGTTAATTTCATGAAAAACCCATTTTGACAATTTGAAATGGTCCGCAACATTATTCTTAGCTATACCCAAAAAATCAACAGAAGAATCCCTTTAAAGATTGAAGCAACTTTTAGCAAAGTCAGAGGCTTCAGGGGACCCAGTTCTAACCTCTTTTTCCATCGATGGGGTAGCACTGCAATGTTGCTTTCTCCCAAATAATGTTCTAAAGAAAATGTACTTTGAGCCTAATGCCTACTACTCTCACGTGGCTCTTGCATGCAAGTTTTGAATGTTCAATGCTTGAAGGTTGAAAAAAGTGCAACATTGGCCCATTTTTTAGGAATAATCCTCCAAAGGAGGTCCTAAAAGTGTAACCTTAAAAATTGGAATTGGAAGTTCCAAGAAGAATTTTTATTTAGACCTTGGATTGGGCCTACTAAGGCTTTATGCCAACCTAACTTTATGATAATTATTTGTGCTATTCTCCACCAAAGGAGGTACCAAAAGGAAAAATTATTAAGCCCCACACCTAATAAGCAACATGTCACATGGGTACAAGCTCAGGATCATTTTTGTGCTTGAATATTGTGGAAGGTGCATGATTGGTTGTTTAACTACTTGTGTGTCATTATCACATTTATTGCTTTTGCGTGACCCCAAGTGCGGTCTAGAAAACTTATGTTGTTACAATTGATCTATTGTATTCCCCTAAGGGAAGTCCCAAAAGGAATTGTTTTTGGATTAGTCACCTAACAATACCATGTGTCATGTAAGTGCAAGCTCAGGATTAATTTGAGCTTGCAGTTCATGCAAAGGTGTATTATTGGCTACCTTAATACTCACAGGCCCACAAGATCATATCTGAAAGCTCCTAATAGATTTTGTTATCTGCTAGCACCATGTGTCACTTGGGCACAATCATAAGAACATCCATGGCCAAGGAAATCTAAACAAACCACCATTGGATCAATGTCACCTTTTGGATGGAACATGGGAATCTGTGATCACTTTCACACTAACTGTGATCTCTATTTTGGAATACCATTGCAAATGCTAGGAATCCTTCTGAATTTTAGGGAATACTATTTTGACATCTTCTCAACCCAAGGCTGTAGTTTTCCTTTTGTACCACACCTGTATTTAAACTTAATTTAACAGGTATTAATGACTAATTAATCTGACATGAAGATGCCTTTCAAAAATCAAGGAAGCCAACTACAATCACTAACATTATATGATCATGCCAACATTTAACCTTGTGGTTTCTTTCTTTCAAGGATAAAGTTGAGAATGTGTGAAGGCCAAAAACAATCATTACTAACCCAATATGTGTACGGTCATTTTTTAGCAGGATATATTAGTACACTCAATGGGATGCCTTTTCATTCAAGAGTATTATTAGAAATCCATGTGCATCCTAATTGTCACAATAGTCTAAAATTCATAAGTGCACATACTTGCTTCAAGGGATTCCTATATTTCTATGAGGAGATATGGATACTCCCATCAGTCTAGTTAGTACCTATAGACATATGGCCTTCTAGGGCACAATTTTAAAGTCCAATTGAAGAGAATCATGGTGGAATCATATTTTATGTTGATTGAAGCAGTCAAACTTGTCCTTAATCAACAATTCCTAGCGTCAGATGAGTGGTATAGATTTGATTTAGATATTTTCCCTCGATTCGTGGTGGAACTACTTGACCTACACACTCCAAAAATGGAAGTGGTAGAAATGGCTTGTAAGATAATTTTTATCCTTAAAATTTTAGGTGGGTTGGAAGTGGTGATGGATGTTGCCTCCTTTGGCCTTGGTATTTGTAGGCCCCGTGACTTAGAGCATCTTTTGGTGTCAAGTGAGGAAGTAACCTTCTACACCTTCATTCTAGATATCAAAGGTGAGGCATTGTGTCAATATAGAGAGAGGGCCCAAAGGTGGTAGTAAGATTATTGAGGAAAATGCTACATGTTGACATGGTCTAAGACTTCGAATGGGTCAGAAACTTTATCAATTATATTTATGAAGTTGGCAGTGTAGAGTCCAATTTTCATTGCAAGGTCTGAATTTAGTTCCGTTTTTCCATTAGCATATAATATTTTTTCATATAAGGTCTTTTAATTCTTACCAAGCTTTTGTAGTTACTTTTAGCTGGATGGGTGTTTGGATTATGAATTTATAAAAATATTAAATTTGGTCAGATGTTGAGCACCTTGAATTTTGAGAAGTTACTTTAGATTGCATGTTGGGTTGCAAAGGGTAGCTTATAGATATTTCTTTGCTTTTGCTCTTAATGGGTTGTGGGCGCAATCAATTTATTTTAAATTTCAAGCTAAATTTTTAGTCCAGTGGGATAACATTCTCCCTTCCCACAAATTCTTTGAACTCATAAACATGTATTTCAGCTTTAAAATTAATATAAATAGTTTAGGCCTTTGGCCTTTTACCAAAAAAAACATTCTAATAATCTCTTGTCTAGAAATTGATACAAATTTCTCTTCATGATCAATCACGGGTGAAGCCACAATAGTGGTTTACAATTGAAGTGAGGAAGGAAAATTCACAAAAAATGAATGCATGGAAAAAAAATGATTTTAGGGGTTCATATGAACCTATTGGTTCGACCGAACCCATTAGGGGTTCGCTAGAACCTAGGTTCGGGCGAACCCTCCTAATACTTTCCCGCCAAAAAAAGCCATCAAAACCCCTTATAAAGGGGGGTTCAAATGAACCAGGGTTCGAATGAACCCTAGTTCGAGCGAACCCCCTTTATTCCTCATCCCCTCCTTGAGACACAAAAAAAACCTGAATTTTGGCACTTCAGAGGTCGGGTTGAGGATGAAAATGGAGGAATCTTCACAAACCCAACTTGAATCAAGTAGTCCTCAGAACGAGTTATCCAATGAATATAATTTTAATATGTTTTGGTTTTATTATGTATTTATTTTTTTACTTTTATTAAACATAGGTTTTTCATCAAAAATGAAGGTCTCTATTCTGCACATGTGGAAAAATAGCAGATTATCAAAAAAAAAAATTCAAAAATATGAGTGCACCAAATATTGAAGTCCTTGATCCAACAAAAAAATAAATTTAATTTCGATATATACAAAAAAAGTTATGTGTTATACGATCGTGCTATGTCTGAATTGTAATTGGTTTGACTTCAAAACTTGATTAAAGAAAAAATATTCAATAAAAAACTGTCTAACCAAGTTTAAGCACTAGATATCAGAGTTATGAATCTAAATTCAAAAGAATTAGAATTTTATCCTTCATGGAAAAAAATTTATGCATTATATGGTGTGCGTCACTTTTTAAAAATGTCATTTTTTGAAATAAACCAGTTTTCGTGGTAGATGGAAAAAGAGGTGCAATCTAATTTTTAGAATCTACAGACAAAATGCGACGAGACTCTAGTTTTCATGATCTTCAAATTCTTCATGGTTTAGCTGCTATAGGTGCCCGAATGTGAAGATTTAGTTTTAAAAAATAATTTTAGTGTCCATTTTGGACAAAAATTATAAACCACTATTGTGGGATCACCCTCGCATACCTTCGTGTGAAGTCTTTAGCAAGTAATTATGCGTTGTGTCTCTAACACTCTCATTGCTATTATACTTAGTCTTGTAGACCCATTTAGTACCAATATTTTTTTTGTCATGTGGCAGCTCTTTAAGCTCCCAAGTATCATTCATGTGAATGGAATATATCTCTTTTTGCATAGCTTGCACCCAAACCTCATTATTATATGCTTCTTCAAAATTTGATGGTTCAAAATCAAATTGTGAAAATAAAGTAAAATTTATTGTCTTGCCTCTCTGATTTTCTTCATGTGTCTAACTTGCACTTTTTTGATACATGTCATTAAGCCTCTTACCTTGTAGGAATTGGACTTGAAGATGGAATTGCACTTGGAATTAAAGAATAAGATGAGAAGCTACTTGGTGTATTTCTTACACTTGAAATTGAAATATTAGTGGGCTCCTCATGATTAATATCATCAATAATACCACCATTAGAAATAGATTTTGACTCCTCAACATGGCCTTTTTGATTACCATAAACTCCCCCTTCATAAAAAATCATATCTCTTGACCCAACAATACCATTGGTGAGAGGATTATACAACTTGTAAGCCTTAATTTTCTTACTACATCTAAAAAATATATATAATTCACTTTCTAGATATAACTTTTGTCTCTTTTCATCAGCTACATGAACATAGGCTAAACAACCAAAAACTTTGAAATGATTAACATTAAAATTTTCCTCATATTAGGCTTCATAAGGAGTCATCATGTCAAGTGAAATAGTGGGACTTCAATTGAGAATGTACACTATTGTAGCAATTGCATCACCCCCAAAAAATTGCTTAGTCCCTTGGTCTGTAACATACTCGTCATTTCCACCATTGTGTGATTCTTCCTTTCAACTAACCCATTTGGTTGAGTTGTATAAGTAGTGGTGACTTATCTTTTAATTTCATTCAAATCACTTCTTTTTTAAAAATATCTTGAACAAAATTCTGCTCCATAATCAATTATTAAATACTTTATTTTGTAATCACTTTTATTTTCCACAAGGGATTTAAACCTCTTGAATGTATCAAATGCTTTATCCTTGGTCTTCGAAAAATAAACACAACACTATCATAACTAATAAACAATAAAAGCAATGAAATATTATGACATGCACAAACTCTTTGTCTGCATCAAATAATAATATCATAACATTTGAGCTAGTTGAAGTGGATAATGGCCCCTACATGCCTTGCCTATAGAAAATTTATCTCTTGCATGTTTGCATTTAGCACATTCTTTACAAACCCCATTGTTCTCTTCAACCTTAAGAAAACCGTAAGCTAATTATTTTTATGTTAGAAGATTCAAACTATAAAAAAATCAAATTCACATACCCAAGATGTCACAACCAACTTTTTTCTTCATATGCCACATTTGCAAGATTGTTGCAATGTTCTCCAAAATTCGATGGGAACATCCTATTATTTGACATAGGCACAACTATAACCACCCTATTTCCTTGGTTCTTACCAAAAATTGTACATTATTGATTTTCAAGCACTTGTAATTCTTATCACACAATTTCCCAACACAATAAATTATTTTTTAACTATGGAGTGTAATTACACAATTTCCCAACACAATAAATTCTTGAACTCTTTTCCTAGCTTCCCTAGTATATAATTACATAACTCCTTTGGTAGCAACCTCCATTTTTTGTAATCACCAATCTTTATATTGAATTTGAAACTCTCATTAATTTTAGAAAAAAATGTCTTTATTCCCTGACATGTGGTTAGAGCATCCTAAATCTAAATGCCAAACATCTTTGACAACATATTCAACTTTGTCATAAGATAAAAATAAATTACTTGGAGAAGCTTCAACACCCTCTTAAGTATAATTGACACTTTTATTGGTATTACTAGATTTATCTACAATCCTTTTCAAAATGACCATACTCATTACAATGATAACATTGGATATATCTCTTATCAAATATGCATCTACTTTTTCCTCTTGAACAACCTTTTCTTCCTCTATTTCCTCTTGAAGAATTATAATTTTGATCTCTGTATTGGCCTTGGTTTCTTTTGGAGCTAGTGTTAGCATCTTCATTCTTTATAATTTGTAATTTTTAGGAAAAAATATTTCTCATCAATTTTTGCAAAGGAATCTCTCAATATTTCTTCATGAGACATAGGAGATCCAACAAGGTGATCAAATTAAAGGGTAGTCAAATCATTCTTTTCTTCAATGATTATAACAACATTTTTGTATCTTGGTGTTGAAGACCTCAATACCTTTTTAATCATAACTTATTTATTCATAGTTTCTCATAAAGTAGTCATTTTATTGATCACATCATTTACTCTTACACAATAATCAATCACTTTTTTAGCTTCTTGCATCTTCCAATTTTCAAATTCTTTCTTCAATGTCTGCAGCTTGACAACTTTAACTTGATCACTACCTTGGTAAGCTTCTTGTAGATTCTTATAGGTATCCTTACTTGTCTTTGCTCCTACAATTCTTGGAATTGCAATCTTATCTAGAGCTAGATTTGAATATGAAATAAATCATGAGATTTATTCTTTTTAACTTATCCCTTAGTTTTTTTATCATTGTTTGTAAGGGTGTTCCAATTAGTTGGCTATTCATAACTTGTTTCTACCATATCCCAAAAAATATTTTCTTATAAAAAAATTTCATCATCTTGATGCACTAATAATCATAATCATTTCTATTAAATTCTAGAATGGGAAGGGAGCTAAAACTTGACATGATGAATTTAACAAAAAGACACCTACTTTGATACGAAATGAAAATTCTAAAATCCAAACATACCTATACCTAATAGAAACAAAACATTACAAAAAAATTGTGTTCAACATAAAAAAATATTTTTATTATTTAAAGACAATTAGGTTGTTGAAGAACATACAAGTTTCATAATTAAATAGCATGGAAAACTTATGGATTTTGTAGCCTCCTAAGATAAAAAAAAAATTCACAACATGAAAACAATAGAAAAAATATAATAAAATCATTATTCTTCACATGCATTAGCATGCAATAAAGATCGATAGAGAATTATTAAAAAACACATGCAAAGTGAAACAATAAAATAGAAACTATCCACGGTAGAGAAGGCATGTGAAATTGCAAATACATCAATTATCAACAAAAAAAAATATTTAATACACAATTAGTATGAATGTATATTCATATATGTAGTTTTTTTCTAATTAAAGATTTTTTACAAAAAGATAATATATTAATTAAAATAATTTTAGAAAATAATGTAAAGATTTTCAAATTGTAATAGTTGCCACAAAAGTTCAAAGATTAAAAGTTGAAGTTTTTTACAATCCCTCCATCTTTAGAGACCAAAACAACTATGAAACCAATAAAACAGAACATGCAAAGAACAAATTAGCTAGATCAAACTAAATCGTTTAAAAGGAGAAGTAGAAACTATGAAGATTGAGAAGAAAATAGGAGCGCTCAATATGTGACCTTCAAATGTTGGTGATTAATTTCTCCCATCACATTTTTTATTAATTGGAAAAAGAAAAATTATAAATGGAATGTTCTAAAATAAAAATAAAAACATGTTTCTAGATGAGAATGGAAGACTTTAAGTTTCTATAAGTATTTACTATTATTATTAAGTTGTTATTTTTGGCATGTCAGCCTAGCTTCTAGAATTGACTTTATTCTCTCTACGATCTCTATATATTAAGGAAATTGTAATCAAATGATCAAGTCATCAATGAGTAGGAGATTGTGAATGTTGTATAATTCTAGATTTGAGCATTCTAAGTTTGTTCGTTATAAAATGTATGTATGTTGAGGTTGTATGCATTTACCTCTAACCTTCAACAAGTTGTATTAGAGATAGGTTTATCAGAGATAGATTGATAATATTTGTAGAGAGTAAGTTTAAGAAGAGAATAGTGTGAGAATTGCAAGAAGATTCGGGATTTGTAGTTTGAAGATAAGAACAACTAGATTACAGTTTTTAGAAATGAATTTGAAGAAATTAAAAGAGGGAGTTTGGAATAGACAAGATAGAGATTAGAGAGTTCTAGATGAGGAAGTTTCAAGAAGGAAAAGTTCTAGAAGTTTCTAGAGATAAAATAAGGATAAGGTTTTACTAATAATGTTTTGGTAGGACCTCTATATAATGAGACAATTGTAATATTTTCAGTATCATGTAGTCATGTGATCAACTCATCATGTAATCAATAGATCAAGAAATAAAGTGACCAATGAATAGTTAAGTGTTGTAGCACATTAAACAATCTGAGCAAGATTTTGAATTTGGTATTTTCTATATTTTCTATATATTGTGTTTGATTCATCTCCATCCACCCCCTACATCCAAGTGGAATTAATATTAAAGATCCATTTAATCAAACTATCTAAAAAAGCACTCCATTCTTTAAAAATCTATATTAAAAAATATGTTAAAAAACAACATCCCAATGTTTATTCTTTTAAGGTTTTGAATGTCCTAAATAACTAACAACATATAAATTATTTAAACTTTACAAAGAAGCATTGCTCTTAGTAAAATGAAAAAAAAGTAGAATTCATTGTGATTTTAAAAGGCCATCAAGTAGGTTACAGTGCTTTCAGATCTTCATATTTATTATTTGAGGATTTGGATGTTCCAGCCAACAAACAAGAAGCAATGTATCAATTGTTTAAACTTTACCAAATAACATGTCCTTCTCAATAAAAGGAAGAAAGAATTATAGCATATTGTTGTCCTTAAAATCCATCAATGGGTCACAGTGCCCTAGACCTTCACAGGCCTTCACACTCTTTCAGCAGTTGAAATTTTGAATAAACCTTCACAGGCCTTCACACTCTTTCAGCAGTTGAAAATTTGAATATTAATAGAATACTTGTATGTGTTGTACACCATAAGTTGATAGGTTCAATGCTCAAAATTGAACGAGTATTACAAACGGTATCAATCACAATATATTTTTTACGCCGAAGGCGTATCCTATATGAAACTGATCGAGCTAATTTTGCTGATGAACGGTTGATATCAGTTATTATGCTGTGCCAACGATTGAATGCATCTTCACCGTACATGTCAAATCACTGACGTTGTGAATATCAAACTACAAGTTGCATTTTTACGTGGCTCTGCAAGTTGCATTTTACGCCGACTACTGCAAGTTTGTGTTCATTACGAAACAGCTATTGCAGGCAAAATTGTACGGTGATGTGCAAATTTAATTTTACTTTCTGGCGCGCCTTTAATAATTGCAAGTGGGTACCAATCCAGGCATGAAGACGATGCAGGAAAGAATCCACAAATTCATACAACTCCTCGCGAATCAGCTGCACAAACAATTCTCGCTTTCGGGCAAAGAGAAATGATCTTCTGTCGTCCTTGACAGCACTAAAAAACTCTCTAAATTCTTCGATTCAAGACCTCCCCGAATCCTCCCTTAAATGAGTTCTATAAAATGAAGACCATCTTCTAGCACTTCTTTTCGAAGCTCTTCAGGAACAAAAAAAAACATCCAAAAGATTCTTACTACGGTCTACAAAAGAACGCATAAATGCAGCCAGAAACTAGGTGAATGCCTTTCTCAGATACTTTCACGATGGAACACTATATGCATCAAAAAATTACTGTCAAAGTTTTTCACGAATGTTGCTGGAGGAATATGAAGATCCGCCTCTGGAGCTTCTATGGTGTCTTTCCGCCATCAAGTTCATGCAGGTAAATTGCCAAACAAAGGAATTGGTTTCCAACATCGATACTAGGGCTTTTCTTTCTGACAATGCATATTCTAGGGTTTTGGCGCCTGATAATGCAAATTCCAGGGCATTGGTAGCCGACAGAGCCAATTCTAGGGTTTTTGTTCCAAAATATTTGTTTCAGTGCTTGGTAGCCTGCATAGTGGGACACAACTACAGTACTTCGATTTCAATATTTGCACTTGCTCTGACTATTGTCCTGTTGGTAGATGTTACTAAATTGGCGATAAATCCTGCATCGAAAACTTTTAACAAGGCTTTTCTGAAATCTTTGAAGAATTTTGTGGGTTATATCGCCGTTTGTGGAAACAATTTTGTTGGGAAAATTGCGGTTTACATCGCCGTTTTTGGAAAGATCACTGCTTTAAAAAGGACAAGTGATAAGCGTTCCAAATTACGAACTTCCCTTCAAGATAGAAAACATTTAATCTTTAATACCCATGTTTTAAATGCTTATCTATCTCGCATTGCAATTCATTCAGATTTTATAAAAAGGTGATGTTAATCATAAAGCTGAGGCACAGAAAAAAGGAAATAATCGGTAGAGAATTACTACACAGGTCTCCTATCAGAAGCCCAAATGATAGAACCAATGCAAACATTCCATTTCCAAAACTGTTCAAGAGTTGGATTACTCTTCTCTGGAATGCGAAATTCATCCACAACACCCTATGGCAGATTGTTCAATACAAGTCCTCAGTTATTCTCCAAACTATATTTTACATTTGCAATCTATTATCATACATAATAAATAAAATTAACAATTTTACACTTTCAAGTTCTTTTATAACTCTTACCATGAGCAGTTAAGTTGAACAGGTTTGTTTATTTTGAAGTACGATTTTCAAGAAATAGGGAAAACCCGGATTTCCTTATTGTTTATTAGAGGCCTTGATTACTTTGTAAAGATCAATAAAGGAACCAGCGAATAGGAACCAGCGAACAGAAACCCGTGAACCAGGGAACAGGATCCAGCGTTGTGGCGTTGTGGCTGTGGCGAACTGGCACCACTGACAGAGGTGCTTTTAGGGCTTTTTCCGAAACCGAGAAGAGTTTGGGAGTTTTTTAACAAAAGCGATAAGGATTTCCAGAAACGGGCGTCAGGATCAAAGGCAGAGCAGAAGGGTGTGACCATGTGGGCCCAGGTTTTCTTTCCACGTAGGAGACAGAGCTTCTTCAAAAATCAACACAACAGAGGGAACAGGTGTGCCCCACATCTGTCTTTTTCAGTTTCTTTGCCTGCTTTTTCTCCTCTGGCATCAAGTCAAAGTATTTGTTGTATCAAGCGCAAGACATTTATAAACCAAAACAGATGCCTTTTCCCAAAACACGCATCAAACTATAAAGATCTCTAATGATTGAACAATCTGAAAGTGGGAAAGGAATGGCAAACTCTGGGGTATCGAGTGTGGGTTCAGGGTCAACTGAGACTATTTGCATAACAAAACAAACCGACATATTGGGAGAATCAAACAAGGTTACTTTGCCAACGGAGTCTAATAACATACCAAAGCAGTTAATAGTAAATGAGGCAGTGGAAGGCAACACAGTAGGTACTGAAACTTTTGAAAACCAAAACGGTGGTGCACAGCCCCAAGGGACTACTCTAATCCCTTTTAATCCCCCAACACATCTTCCAGTGGAGCCCTCAGCAACGACTCTGTTTAACATTTGGGGTGCTTATGGGATGGGCTATCCACTGGATAGGTCAAACGTAGGGAAGGACTGTGTGTTTGTAAACGCAAAACAGTACAAAGGTATTTTAAAGCGTAGGCAAACTCGAAAGGTAAAGTTTGCAAAGAGAGGGAAATTTGCTATAATTCTACCAAGGCTGGAACACAAATGCTTATTAGACCCTGTTGAAATCCAGCAAGTTCAAAAAGCGGAATTTGAAGGTAATGGAAAAACGAACCCTACATCCCATCCTGTCTCAATCTTGAACCAATGTGAAGAGATAAAAATTTCAGCAGACAAGGGAGAAGGGGGTGAGCGTAAACCTTTTGATTCTTATAGTCCCACCACAACACCACTAATGTGGTCCTCTGAGTTGTAGGTTAATGAGCTAATGGCCATGAACAAGGGGGCTCTTATCATTAGAGGCAAGGGGGCTCTTTGAAGATGCTAAAATGAAGGAGATCATGGATGCCAATTGGCAATTATCAAGGGAGAACAAATTTCTCAAAGACGAAATAAGTAAACTTCAAATCTCCATGTCAAATGGAGAGCAAGAATTGATTTCGATAAGACAAGTTTTAGCACAAAGTGGCACAATAGACAAAAGCATATCAAGAGAGGTAGATGAAAGTAGCAACTCGTAGATAAAAGAGATACAATCAGTTATGGACAGCGTAAAGATAAAAGAAAACCAGCTGAGGGATTAATTAGAGGAGGCCAAAAGCTGGGCTCATGTAGTGGGAGGTCCCTCAGACACACACAGGGACCTCATAGAAAAGCAAGTTCGAAGGCAGATAAGAGAAGAGAATGACAAAAATGTCAGGGCTGTGAATGTCATTGTTAAAGGGCTAAAGGACTATGGGGAGAAAGAAACAACAAAGGAGCTAGCAAAAGATTTTTTTAGGGACAAATTACAATGGACAGGTGTCATTCAACAAGCAAACAGAATTGGAAAATGGGTGAAAGATGGAAAGAGTAGGCATGTAAGGGTCACTTTGGCGAACATTGAAGATAAGAACAAGCTGCTAAGGAACAAGAAGTTTCTTAAAGGTACACAAATATACCTTGACGAGGACTTAACAATAGTCCAACAACAAGAAAGGCGTAAGGAGTGGGAAAAAGTAAAGGCAGCAAGGAACGAAGGAAAATGGGCTTGGTTACAAGATGGGAAAGCTCAAGTTAGTGACAGAATTACTCACCAAAAGTAGGAACTCGGGGCCCCCCAGGATCAGGTGTCAATAGTAAGTTGGAATTGTAGAGGTTACCCGTGGAGAAGAGGACCTGGTTTAGGGCCCATTGCAGAAGGAAAAGACATCATCATCCTTACGGAGACTCATGAGCATGATAGCTGTAAAATTCCAGACTTTGAAGGATATAAAAAAGCCTCCATTTGGAACGAGAGAACAGATAGTGGCAAAGGGCATGGTGGAGTTGCAATCCTAATCAAAGAAATATGGTGCAATAGCATTCAAGTTGAGAAAGAAGACCCAAACAAACAATATATATGGTTTAAAATAACAAAAAATCAAACTATCATAAGAGTGGCAGCCTGCTATTTTGCCCCAAAAGGCTCCAAATCTTACAAGAAAAGGAACCTAGACCATGAGGATCCTTTTGCTGCACTAAAAAAGGACATTTCGGTCTATAATGGCATGGGAGAGGTTATTCTAATAGGGTATTTTAACGCAAGGACTGCAAACATACAAGCTCTCAACTTGAAAAGCAAGGACAAGGAGAAATTTGATCCGCTATGGTTGGAGGAAGAGGGATAGCATCTATGGGAAAAAAATTCGCAAGATAGTAAGCACAATGTCATGCATTACGGGGCTGAGTTGTTGGGGCTATGTAGTTTATTCAACTTGATCATTTGCAATGGTATGAAGGCATGTCCAAACTCAAGCAACATCACCTGCAAAACATACAATGGACAAAGTGTGGTTGATTATGTCATTTTCTCGCATGTTTACACGTCAAAGATAAAGGAACTAGTGATTGGAAAATGTCCTTTAGAGCTGAAATCAGACCATAATCCAATATATGTAAATCTTGATGCCCACACTAGCATGCATCATGGGGGGCAGATTCCTATCAGCAAAAGGAAAGTGCCTCCACAAGGTAGAATCATCATGAACTATGACAATCAAGAAGTCTTCAAGAATTCCCTCAGAAGGATTTTCAGGGAGTATGAAAGAAAATTAGCCAACACGGGGCATCACACTATAAACAAGGGCATGCTGATCCCTATTGTTCACAAGGCTTTGGATGAGTGTAAGAGGGATAGGCCTAAGAAGGCAATTACTTCTACTTTCCCAGCAAACCCATGGTTTGATGAAGAGTGCAAGTTAACAAAAAAAAAATTTCATGAGGGTGGAAGGACCACAGAAAACAAGAAAGAATACGAAAAGATGATACAGAACAAAAAAGAAAAATATGTTAGCACTAGAAGGCTAGAGCTAATTGCCCTTGGAAAGAACAACCCCAAGAAATTCTAGAGACTACGGCAGAAGTGGCAACCATGATTGTTGGGGGTCTATGTTTATCTTGTTCCCGCTCATACAATAACTTTGCATATTCCAACCATTGAGAGGTTGTGATATTGTTTTCTGTTTGTTTTCTTTTTTGTTGTAGCTCCTTCCAGAATTTCTTGGGGTTGTTCTTTCCAAGGGCAATCAACTCCAGCCTTCTAGTGCTAACATATTTTTCTTTTTTGTTCTGTATCATCTTTTCGTATTCTTTCTTGTTTTCTGTGGTCCTTCCACCCTCATGAAATTTTCTTTTTGTTAACTTGCACTCTTCATCAAACCATGGGTTTGCTGGCAAAGTAGAAGTAATTGCCTTCTTAGGCCTAGCCCTCTTACACTCATCCAAAGCCTTGTGAACAATAGGGATCAACATGCCCTTGTTTATAGTGTGATGCCCCGTGCTGGCTAATTTTCTTTCATACTCCCTGAAAATCCTTCTGAGGGCATTCTTGAAGACTTCTTGATTGTCATGGTTCATGATGATTCTACCTTGCGGAGGCACTTTCTTTTTGCTGATAGGAATCTGCCCCCCTTGATGCATGCTAGTGTGGGCGTCAAGATTTACATATATTGGATTATGGTCTGATTTCAGCTCTAAAGGACATTTTCCAATCACTAGTTCCTTTATCTTTGACGTGTAAACATGCGAGCAAATGACATAATCAACCACACTTTGTCCATTGTATGTTTTGCAGGTGATGTTGCCTGAGTTCGGCCATGCTTTCAAACCATTGCAAATGACCAAGTTGAATAAACTACATAGCCCCAACAACTCAGCCCCGTAGTGCGTGACATTGTGCTTACTATCTTGCGAATTCCTTTCCCACAGATGCTGTCCCTCTTCCTCCAACCATAGTGGATCAGCTTTCTCCTTGTCCTTGCTTGCCAAGCTGAGAGCTTGTATGTTTGCAGTCCTTGCATTAAAATCCCCTATTAGAATAACCTCTCCCATGCCATTATAGACTGAAATGTCTTTTTTTAGTGCAACAAAAGGATCCTCACGGTCTAGGTTCCTTTTCTTGTAAGATTTGGAGCCTTTTGGGGCAAAATAGCAAGCTACCACTCTTATGACAGTTTGATTTTTTGTTATTTTAAACCATATATATTGTTTGTTTGGGTCTTCTTTCTCGACTTGAATGCTATTGCACCATATTTCTTTGATTAGGACTGCAACTCCACCATGCCCTTTGCCACTATCTGTTCTCTCATTCCAAATGGAAGCTTTTTTAAATCCTTCAAAGTCTGGAATTTTACAGCCATCGTGCTCATGAGTCTCCGTAAGGATGATGATGTCCTTTCCTTCTGCAATGGGCCCTAAACCAGGTCCTCTTCTCCACGGGTAACCTCTACAATTCCAACTTACCATTGACACCTGATCCTGGGGGGCCCCGAGTTCCTACTTTTGGTGAGTAATTATGTCACTAACTTGAGCTTTCCCATTTTGTAACCAAGCCCATTTTCCTTCATTCCTTGCTACCTTTACTTTTTCCCACTCTTTACGCCTTTCTTCTTGTTGTACTATTGTTAAGTCCTCGTCAAGGTATATTTGCGTACCTTTAAGGAACTTCTTGTTCCTTAGCAGCTTGTTCTTATCTTCAATGTTCGCCAAAGTGACCCTTACATGCCTACTCTTTCCATCTTTCACCCATTTTCCAATTCTGTTTGCTTGTTGAATGACACCTGTCCATTGTAACTCGTCCCTAAAAAAATCTTTTGCTAGCTCCTTTGTGGTTTCTTTCTCCCCATAGTCCTTTAGCCCTTTAACAATGACATTCACGACCCTGACATTTCTGTCATTCTCTTCTCTTATCTACCTTCGAACTTGCTTTTTTATGAGGTCCCTGTGTGTGTCTGAAGGACCTCCCACTACGTGAGCCTAGCTTTTGGCATCCTCTAATTGATCCCTCAACTGGTTTTCTTTTATCTTTACGCTATCCAGAACTGATTGTATCTCTTTTATCTGCGAGTTGCTACTTTCATCTACCTCTCTTGATATGCTTTTGTCTATTGTGCCACTTTGTACTAAAACTTGTCTTATCGAAATCAATTCTTGCTCTCCATTTGACATGGAGATTTGAAGTTTACTTATTTCGTCTTTGAGAAATTTGTTCTCCCTTGATAATTGCCAATTGGCATCCATGATCTCCTTCATTTTAGCATCTTCAAAGAGCCTCTTTGCCTCTAATGATTGGAGCCTCTTGTTCATGGCCATTAGCTCATTGACGTACAACTCAGAGGACCACATTAGTGGTGTTGTGGTGGGACTATAAGAATCAAAAGGTTTACCCTCACCCCCTTCTCCCTTGTCTGCTGAAATTTTTATCTCTTCACATTGGTTCAAGATTGAGACAAGATGGGATGTAGGGTTCATTTTTTCATTACCTTCGAATTCCACTTTTTGAACTTGCTGGATTTCAATAGGGTTTGATAAGCATTTGTGTTCCAGCCTTGGTAGAATTATAGCAAATTTCCCTCTCTTTGCAAACTTTACCTTTCAAGTTTGCCTACACTTCAAAATACCTTTGTACTGTTTTGCGTTTACAAACACACAGTCCTTCCCCGCGTTTGACCTATCCAGTGGATAGCCCATCCCATAAGCACCCCAAGTGTTAAATAGAGCCGCTGCTGAGGGCTCCACTGGAAGATGTGTTGGAGGATTAAAAGGGATTAGAGTAGTCCCTTGGGGCTGTGCACCACCGTTTTGGTTTTCAAAAGTTTCAGTAGCTACTATGTTGCCTTCCACTGCCTCATTTACTGTTAACTGCTTTGGTATGTTATTAGACTCCGTTGGCAAAGTAACCTTGTTTGATTCTCTCAATATGTCAGTCTGTTTTGTTATGCTAATAGTCTTAGTTGACCCTAAACCCACACTCAATACCCCAAAGTTTGCCATTCCTTTCCCACTTTCAGATTGTTCAATCATTAGAGATCTTTATAGTTTGATGCATGTTTTGGGAAAAGGCATCTGTTTTGGTTTATAAATGTCTTGCGCTTGATACAACAAATACTTTGACTTGATGCCAGAGGAGAAAAAGCAGGCAAAGAAACTGAAAAAGATAGATGTGGGGCACACCTGTTCCCTCTATTGTGTTGATTTTCGAAGAAGCTCTGTCTCTTGCGTGGAAAGAAAACCTGGGTCCACCGGTCACGCCCTTCTGCTCTGCCTTTGGTCCTGACGCCCGTTTCTGGAAATCCTTGTCGCTTTTGTTAAAAAACTCCCAAGCTCTTCTCGGTTTTCGAAAAAGCCCTAAAAGAACCTCTATCGGTGGTGCTAGTTCGCCACAGCCACAACGCCACAACGCTGGATCTTGTTCCCTGGTTCGCTGGTTCTTGTTCGCTGGTTCCTATTCGCTGGTTCCTTTATTGATCTTTACAAAGTAATCAAGGCCTCTAATAAACGATTAGGAAATCCGGGTTTTCCCTATTTCTTGAAAATCGTACTCCAAAATAAACAAACCTGTTCAACTTAACTGCTCATGGTAAGAGTTATAAAAGAACTTGAAAATGTAAAATTGTTAATTTTATTTATTATGTATGATAATAGATTGCAAATGTAAAATATGAACGGAGGGAATGGCGAGGACTTGTATTGAACAATCGCCATGGGGTGTTGTGGATGAATTTCGCATTCGGAAGAAGAGTAATCAACTCTTGAACAGTTTTGGAAATGGAATGTTTGCATTGAGTTCTATCATTTGGGCTTCTGATAGGAGACCTGTGTAGTAATTCTCTACCGAATATTTCCTTTTTCTGTGCCTCCAGCTTTATGATTAACATCACCAGCACATAAAATCTGAATGGTGCAATGCGAATGAATAAGCATTTAAAACATGGTATTAAAAGATTAAATGTTTTCTATCTTGAAGGGAAGTTCGTAATTTGAACGCTTATCACTTGTCCTTTTTAAACGTGATCTTTCAAAAACGGCGATGTAGTGCAATTTTTCCCAACAAAATTGTTTTCCACAAACGACAATATAACCCATGATTTGCTCGACAATATTCTTCAAAGATTTCAGAGAAGCCTTGTTAAAAGTTTTCAAGGCAGAATTTATCGCCAATTTAGCAACAACATCTACCAACATGACAATAGTCGGAGCAAATGCAGATATTGATATCAAAGTACTGTAGTTGTGTTCCACTATACAGGCTACCAAGCACTGAAACAAAGATTTTGAAACAAAAACCATAGAATTGGCTCTATCGATTGCCAATGCCCTGGAATTTGCATTATCAGGCGCCAAAGCCCTAGAATATGCATTGTCAGAAAGAAAAGCCCTAGAATGATCGACGTTGGAAGCCAATTCCTTTCTTTGGAAATTTTCCTGCATGAACTTGACGGCGGAAAGACACCATAGAAGATCCAGAGGCGGATCTTCAGATTCCTCCAGCAGCATCCGTGAAAACTTTGACAGTAATTTTGAGGCACTGGTAATTCCATCGTGAAAGTATCTGAAAATTCACTGGTTTCTGGCTGCATTTATGCGTTCTTTTTGTGAACCGTAGTAGATCTTTTGGATGTTTTTTGTTCACGAAGAGCTTCGAAAAGAAGATGGTCTTCATTTTATAGAATATTTTAAAGGAGGTTCAGGGGGAGGAGTCTTGAATCAAAGAATTTAGAAGTTTTTTAGTGCTGTCAAGGACGACAGAAGATCATTTCTCTTTGCCCGAAAGCGAGAATTGTTTGTGCAGCTGATTCGCGAGGAGTTGTATGAATTTGTGGATTCTTTCCTGCATCGTCTTCATGCCTGGATTGGTACCCACTTGCAATTATTAAAGGCGCGTCAGAATGTAGAATTAAATTTGCACATCACCGTACAATTTTGCCTGCAATAGCTGTTTCGTAATGAACACAAACTTGCAGTAGTCGGCGTAAAATGCAACTTGCAGAGCCACGTAAAAATGCAACTTGTAGTTTGATATTCACAACGTCAGTGATTTGACATGTACGGTGAAGATGCATTCAATCGTTGGCACGGCATAATAACTGATATCATCTGTTCATCAGCAAAATTAGCTCGATCAGTTTCATATAGGATACGCCTTGGGCGTAAAAAATATATTGTGACTGATACCGTTTGTAATACTCGTTCAATTTTGAGTATTGAACCTAACTTATGGTGTACAACACATACAAGTATTCTATTAATATTCAACTGCTGAAAGAGTGTGAAGGCATGTGAAGGTCTAGGGCACTGTGACCCATTGATGGATTTTAGGGACAACAATATGCTATAATTCTTTCTTCCTTTTATTGAGGAGGACATGTTATTTAGTAAAGTTTAAACAATTGATACATTGCTTCTTGTTTGTTGGCTGGAACATCCAAATCCTCAAATAATAAATATGAAGATCTGAAAGCTCTGTAACCTACCTGCTTGATGGCCTTTTAAAATCACAATGAATTCTACTTTTTTTTTCATTTTACTAAGAGCAATGTTTCTTTGTAAAGTTTAAATTATTTATATGTTAGTTATTTAGGACATTCAAAACCTTAAAAGAATAAACATTGGGATGTTGTTTTTTTAACATATTTTTTTAATATAGATTTTTAAAGAATGGAGTGGTTTTTTAGATAGTTTGATTAAATGGATCTTTATTATTAATTTCATTTGGATGTAGGGGGTGGATGGAGATGAATCAAACACAATATATAGAAAATATAGAAAATACCAAATTCAAAATCTTGTTCAGATTGTTTAATATGCTACAACACTTAACTATTCATTGGTCACTTTATTTCTTGATCTATTGGTTACATGATGAGTTGATCACATGACTACATGATACTGAAAATATTACAATTGTCTCATTATATAGAGGTCTTACCAAAACATTATTAGTAAAACCTTATCCTTATTTTATCTCTAGAAACTTCTAAAACTTTTCCATTTAATCACTTTTCCTTCTTGAAACTTCCTCATCTAGAACTCTCTAATCTATATCTTGTCTATTCCAAACTCCCTCTTTTAATTTCTTCAAATTAATTTCTAAAAACTGTAATCTAGTTGTTCTTATCTTCAAACTACAAACCCCGAATCTTCTTGCAATTCCCACACTATTCTCTTCTTAAACTTACTCTCTACAAATATTGTCAATCTATCTCTGATAACCCTATCTCTAATACAACTTGTTGAAGGTTAGAGGTAAATGCATACAACCTCAACATACATACATTTTAGAACGAACAAACTTAGAATGCTCAAATCTAGAATTATACAACATTCACAATCTCCTACTCATTGATGACTTGATCATTTGATTACAATTTCCTTAATATATAGAGATCATAGAGAGAATAAAGTCAATTCTAGACGCTAGGCTGACATGCCAAAAATAACAACTTAATAACAATAGTAAATACTTATAGAAACTTCAAATCTTCCATTCTCATCTAGAAACATGTTTCTTTTTTTATTTTAGAACATTCCATTTATAATTTTTCTTTTTCCAATTAATAAAAAATGTGATGGGAGAAATTAATCATAACATTTGAAGGTGCATATTGACGCTCCTATTTTCTTCTCCAATCATAGTTTCTACTTCTCCTTTTAAACGATTTGGATTTGATCTAGCTAATTGTTCTTTGCATGTTATGTTTTATTGGTTTCATAGATGTTTTGGTCTCTAAAGATGGAGGGATTGTACAAAAACTTGAACTTTTAATCTTTGAACTTTTGTGGCAACTATTACAATTTGAAAATCTTTACATTATTTTCTAAAATTATTTTAATTAATATATTACTTTTTGTAAAAAATCTTTAATTAGAAAAAAACTACATATATGAATATACATTCATACTAATTGTGTATTAAATATTTTTTTTTGTTGATAATTGATGTATTTGCAATTTCACATGCCTTCTCTACTGTGGATAGTTTCTATTTTATTGTTTCACTTTGCATGTATTTTTTAATAATTCTCTATCAATCTTTATTGCATGATAATGCATGTAAAGAATAATGATTTTATTATATTTTTTCTATTTTTTTGGATGTTGTGAACTTTTTTTATCTTAGGAGGCTACAAACTCCATAAGTTTTCCATGCTATTTAATTATGAAATTTGTATGTTCTTCAGCAACCTAATTGTCTTTAAATAATACAAATATTTTTTTATGTTGAACACAAAATTTTTGTGATGTTTTGTTTCTATTAGGTATAGGTACGTTTGGCTTTTAGAATTTTTATTTTGTATCAAAGTAGGTGCCTTTTTGTTAAATTCATCATGTCAAGTTTTAGCTCCCTTCTCATTCTAGAATTTAATAGAAATGATTATGATTATTAGTGCATCGAGATGATGAAATTTTTTTATAAGAAAATATTTTTTGGGATATAGGTAGAAACAAAGTTATGAATAGCCAACTAATTTGGAACACCCTTAAAAACAATGATAAAAACTAGGGATAAGTTAAAAGAATAAATCTCATGATTTATTTCATATTCAAATCGCTCTAGATAAGATGCATAATTCAGAAATTGTAGGAGCAAAGACAACTAAGGATACCTATAAGGCCTACAAGAAGCTTACCAAGGTAGTGATCAAGTTAGAGTTGTCAAGCTGCATACATTGAAGAAAGAATTTGAAAATTGGAAGATGCAAGAAGCTAAAAAAGTGATTGATTATTGTGTAAGAGTAAATGATGTGATCAATAACATGACTACTTTATGAGAAACTATGAATAAATAAGTTATGATTAAAAAGGTATTGAGGTCTTCAACACCAAGATACAAAAATGTTGCTATAATCATTGAAGAAAAGAATGATTTGACTACCCTTTAATTTGATCACCTTGTTGGATCTCCTATGTCTCATGAAGAAAGATTGAGAGATTCATTTGCAAAAAGTGATCTAAGAAAGATTTTTTCCTAAAAATTACAAATTACAAAGAATGAAGATGCTAACACTAGCTTCAAAAGAAACCAAGGCCAATGCAGAGATCAAAATTATAATTCTTCAAGAGGAAATAGAGGAAGAAGAGGTTGTTCAAGATGAAAAAGTAGATGCAGATTTGATAAGAGATATATCCAATGATATCAATGTAATGAGTATGGTCATTTTGAAAAGGATTGTAGATAAATCTAGTAATACCAATAAAAGTGTCAATTAGGGTGTTGAAACTTCTCGAAGTATTTATTTTTATCTTATGACAAAGTTGAATATGTTGTCAAAAGATGTTTGGCATTTAGATTAGGATACTCTAACCACATGTCGAGGGCAAGACATTTTTTTCACAAAATTAATGAGTTTCAAATTCAATATAAAGATTGGTGATTACAAAAAATGGAGGTTGCTACCAAAGGAGTTATGTAATTATATACTAAGGAAGCTATGAAAAGAGTTCAAGAAATTTATTACACTCCATAGTTAAAAAATAATTTATTGTGTTGGGAAATTGTGTGATAAAATTACAAGCTTGAAAATCAATAATGTACAATTTTTGGTAAACAAGAAGGGAAATAGGGTGTATAGTTGTGCCCACTATGTCAAAAATAGGATGTTCCCATCCCGATTTTAGCGGAGAACATTGCAACAATCTTGCAAATGTGGCATATGAAGAAAAAAGTTAGTTGTGACATCTTGGGTATGTGAATTTGATTTTTATGGTTTTGGAATCTTCTAACATAAAAAAATAATTAACCTACGGTTTTCTTAAGGTTGAGAAGAGAACAATGGGGTTTGTAAAGAGAATGTGCTAAGTACAACATGCAAGAGATAAATTTTCTATAGGCAAGGCATGTAGGGGCCATTATCCACTTCAACTAGCTCAAATGTTATGATATTGTTTGATGGACAAAGAGTTTGTGTAGGTCATAATATTTTAAATTGCTTTTGTGTTTGTGGATTATGATAGTATTTGTGTTTATTTTTTGAGACCAGGATAAAGCATTTGATACATTCAAGAGGTTTTAAATCCCTTGTGGAAAATGAAAGTGATTGCAAAATAAAGTATTTAATAATTGATTATGGGCAGGAATTTTTGTTCAAGATATTTTCAAAAGAAGTGATTTGAATGACATTAAAGATAAGTCACCACTACTTATACAACTCAACCAAATGGGTTAGTTGAAAGGAAGAATCACACAATGGTGGAAATGACAAGGAGTATGTTACAAACCAAGGGACTAAGCAATTTTTTGGGGGTGATGCAATTGCTACAATAGTGTACATTCTCAATTGAAGTCCCACTATTTCACTTGACATGATGACTCCTTATGAAGCCTAATATGAGGAAAATTTTAATGTTAATCATTTCAGATTTTTTGGTTGTTTAGCCTATGTTCATGTAGCTCATGAAAAGAGACAAAAGTTATATCTAGAAAGTGAATTATATATTTTTCTTAGATATAGTAAGAAAATTAAGGCTTACAAGTTGTATAATCCTCTCACCAATGGTATTGTTGGGTCAAGAGATATGATTTTTTATGAAGGAGGAGTTTATGGTAATCGAAAAGGCCATGTTGAGGAGTCAAAATCTATTTCTAATGGTGGTATTATTGATGATATTAATCATGAGGAGCCCACTAATATTTCAATTTCAAGTGTAAGAAATATACACCAAGTAGCCTCTCATCTTGTTCTTTAATTCCAATTGCAATTCCATCTTCAAGTCCAATTCCTACAAGGTAAGAGGCTTAATGACATCTATCAAACAATTGCAAGTTAGACACATGAAGAAAATCAGAGAGGCAAGACAATAAATCTTACTTTATTTTCACAATCTGATTTTGAACCATCAAATTTTGAAGAAGCATATACTAATGAGGGTGCAAGCTGAGAGATATATATTCCATTCACATGAATGATACTTGAGGAGCTTAAAGAGCTTCAACATGACGAAAATATTGGTACTAAATGGGTCTACAAGACTAAAAGTATAATAGCAATGAGAGTGTTAGAACACAAGCATATATTACTTGCTAAAAGACTTCCTGCGAGGTATCAGGGGGTGATCCCACAATGGTGGTTTATAATTTTTGTCCAAGCCCGGACACTAAAATTATTTTAAAACTAAATCTTCACATTAGGGCACCTATAGCCCGGCTAAACCATGAGAAAATTTGAAAGATCATGAAAACTAGAGTCTAGTCACATTTTGTTTGTAGATTCTAAAATTAGATTGCACCTCTTTTTCCATCTCTACCCGCGAAAACTAGTTTTATTTCAAAAATGACATTTTAAAAGTGGCGCACACCATATAATGCATAAAATTTTTTTCCATGAAGGATAAAATTCTAATTCTTTTGAATTTAGATTCATAACTACATTAATCTAGTGCTTACACTTGGTTAGATAGTTTTATTGAATATTTTTTATTTAATCAAGTTTGAGATCAAACCAATTTTGAATTAGGACATAAGCCTTTGATCATTATAACCTGCTTTTTGTGTATATATAAATTCAATTTATTTTGTTGGATCAAGACTTCAATATTTGGTGCACTCATATTTTTGAATTTTTTTGATAATCTGCTATTTTTCCCTGTATGCGAGAATAGAGACCTTCATTTTGATGAAAACCTATGTTTAATAAAACTAAAAAAAAATACATGATAAAACCAAAACATATTAAAATTATATTTGTTGGATAGCTCGTTTTGAGGACTACTTGATTCAAGTTGGGTTTGTGAAGATTCCTCCATTTTCATCCTCAACCCGAGCTTCGAAGTGCCAAAATTTAGGTTTTTTTTTTGTGTCTTAGGGAGGGGATGAGGAGTAAAGGGGGTTTGAACGAACCCCTAGGGGTTCACTCGAACCAGGGTTCATTTGAACCCCCCTTCTATAAAGGGTTTTGATGGCTTTTTGGCCCGGGGAGAAAGTATTAGGAGGGTTCGCCCGAACCTAGGTTCTAGTGAACCCCTAATGGGTTCGGTCGAACTAATAGGTTCGTACAAACCCCTAAAATCATTTTTTTTCCATGCATTCATTTTTTGTGAGTTTTCCTTCCTCACTTCAATTGTAAGCCACTATTGTGGCTTCACATGATTGATCATGAAGAAATTTTGTATCAATTTCTAGACAAAGAGATTATTAGAATGTTTTTTTGGTAAAAGGCCAAAGGCCTAAGCTATTTATATTAATTTTAAAGCTGAAATACATGTTTATGAGTTCAAAGGAATTTGTGGAAGGGAGAATGTTATCCCAACTTTGGACTAAAATTTAGCTTGAAATTTAAAATAGAATTGATTTAGCCCACAACCCATTAAGGCGAAAGCAAAGGAAATATATCTATAAGCTACCCTTTGCAACCCAACATGCAATCTAAGTAACTACTCAAAATTCAAGGTTAACTCAACTTATCGACCAAATTTAATATTTTTATAAATTCATAATCCAAACGAATCCATTTTAAAAGTAACTACAAAGCTTGGTAAGAATTAAATACCTTCTACGACAAGACATTATATGCTAATGGAAAAAAGGAACTGAGTTTAGATATTATAGTGAAAACTTGGACTATAAATTTGCAACTTCTTGTATATAGTTGATAGAGTTTCCAATCCATTCAAAGTCTTGGACTGGCTCAATGTGTAGAATTTTCCTTAGGAATCTTACTGCCACCTTCGCTTGCTCTCTATGTTCGTGTAACACCTCACCTTTGATATCCAGAATGAATGGGTAGAAGGTTACTTCCTCATCGACACCAGAAGATGCTCCAAGTCACGAGGCTTGGGAATACCAAGGTCGAAGGAGGAAACATCCATCACCACTTCCAGCTCGCCTAAAATTTTAGGAATAAATAGCTTGTAGGCCATTTCCACCACTTCCACTTTTGGAGTGTGTAGGTCAAGTAATGCCACCACAAACCTAGAGAAAATATCTAAATCAACCCTATACCACTCATCGGACACTAGGAATTCTCGACTGAGGATGAGTTTGACCACTCCAATTAACATAAAATATGATTCCACCATGATTCTCTTGATTGGACTTTAAATTGTGCCCTAGAGGCCATATGTCTATAGGTACTAACTAGGCCGATGGGAATCATATCTCCTCATAGAAATATAGAATCCTTGAGAGCAAGTATGTGCACTTATGAATTTTGAATATTGTGACAATTAGGATACACATGGATTTCTAATAATACTCTTGAATGAAAGGCATCCCATTGAGTGTACTAATATATCTGCTAAAAATGGCCAGAGTACACATATTGGGTTATTAATGATTTTTTGGCCTTCTGCGTTCTCAACTTTATCCTTGAGAAAGAAAGAAACCACAAGGTTAAATGTTATGATCATATAATGTTAGTGATTGTAGTTAGCTTCCTTGATTTTTGAAAGGCATCTTCATGTCAGTTAATTAGTAGTCATTAATACTGTTAAATTAAGTTTAAGCTCTGAGGTGTGTTTCAAAAGAAGCTTCTGACCTTAGTTGAAGAAGATGTCAAATAGTATTCCCTAAAATTGAGAAAGGATTCTAGCATTTGCAATGGTATTCCAAAATAGAGATCACGGTGGTGTGAAGTGATCATGATTCCCATGTTCCATCGAGAAGGTGACATTGATCCAATGGTGGTTTGTTTAGCTTTCCTTGGCCATGGACCTTATGATTGCACTAAAGTTACGTGTGGCACTAATGAATAATAGTTCCTATTAGGAGCTTTCAGAGCTTTCTTGTGGGCCCGCAAGTATTAAGGTAGCCAATAGAACACGTTTGCGTGAATTGCAAGCTTAAATTAATCACGAGCTTGCACTTACATGACACATGGTATTGTTAGGTGACTAATCCAAAACAATTCCTTTGAGTTCCCTTATTGTAACAACATAAGTTTTTCTAGACCGCACTTGGGGTCACGCAAAAGCAATAAATGTGATAATGACACACAAGTAGTTAAACAACCAATCATGCACCTTCCACAATATTCAAGCACAAAAATGATCCTGAGCTTGTACCCATGTGACATGTTGCTTATTAGGTGTGGGGCTTAATAATTTTTCCTTTTGGTACCTCCTTTGGTGGAGAATAGCACAAATAATTATCATAAAGTTAGGTTGGCATAAAGCCTTAGTAGGCCCAATCCAAGGTCTAAATAAAAATTCTTCTTGGAACTTCCAATTCCAATTTTTAAGGTTACACTTTTAGGACCTCCTTTGGAGGATTATTCCTAAAAAATGGGCCAATGTTGCACTTTTTTCAACCTTCAAGCATTGAACATTCAAAACTTGCATGCAAGAGCCACGTGAGAGTAGTAGGCATTAGGCTCAAAGTACATTTTCTTTAGAACATTATTTGGGAGAAAGCAACATTGCAGTGCTACCCCATCGATGGAAAAAGAGGTTAGAACTGGGTCCCCTGAAGCCTCTGACTTTGCTAAAAGTTGCTTCAATCTTTAAAGGGATTCTTCTGTTGATTTTTTGGGTATAGCTAAGAATAATGTTGCGGACCATTTCAAATTGTCAAAATGGGTTTTTCATGAAATTAACATGAGCTCAAAATAAAAAATTGGGTGCTACAGAGTAAATTAGAGGAAATGGGAGCTAAAGTTACTACATTATGCAAGAAGGATGTTGAGATTAATGATAACATTGCTAGCAAAGAGATCCAAGACAATGCGGGTAAGGACAAATGGATTGAAATTGAATTGGAAAAAATGAAAAATACTATGAAAATAATTACTGAACAAAACAATAGGATGGCAAGACATAATGCCATCATCATCAACGCTATGATTGAAAAATTGGAAAAAGCTCAACAGGGGTCTTTGGTTGTCGACTTGGAAGAGGTGAAAGGAAAAAACTAGGAAGATGACATTTGGATTTCAAAGAGAACCAGGGCCAATTTGAAAAGGAAGGCACCCCCCACACTAAATATGATTCAAACATTCAAGAAGGGTGTCCAGGATATGCAGGACCTGGAGGCCAAGACTGAGTCTATTCTAATGACTTTGGGTTAGCTGCTATTGGTTTTTCGGCTTGCGTTTCGACTGGTTCCTTGTTTGATCTTCCTGGCCTTTTTTGGCTGGCTACTATTTCTTCTAGTTTTTTCTTTTATTGCAACCTGTTTTATCCATTGTAATTTTTTGTCCTTATCTTTCTTTTGTTGTAAACTTGGTGGTTTCGAGTCCCTGTAAAACCCACTTTTTCCTTTATCAAAAATATTGCAGTGCTTGAGGAGGTTAGAATAGCCATCCCACACACCATTCAAAATAAATTTTGTTAGGAAGTGGTGATTTCCAGGCTTAAGATTATGCTTTTTGAACCACCCTTGTATAAGAGTTGTGTGGAGAGCATTACATCTCATATAGACTTGTACTCTTCTTTCAAACTAATCTAAAACCCACTTGAACAACTACCACACCAACAAGGTGTGAAACAAAAATGATCCGACATTAACCATGTAGTTAACTTGGGACCCAAAAAGTTTCACTCCCTTGACCTTCTTTGTGAATAACTTGTGTAAAATCCTCCAAGTTGAGAAAATTAGATTAATCGATTTGGAGGATTTATGCTTCCATTTTGCAAGTGTGGTTTGCTAGGGAATCTATTTTAAAATTTTATTTCCTATAGTAATATTTAATTATTACTAAAGTGAAACCCTTAATGAGCTCCCAAACTAGTTTCAATATGTAGTAAATGACCCACTTGTTTGTATGTTGGTTCCTGCAAGCATTAATCACATTCTTAAAGAATCTCCTTCAATGTGAATATTTTTGAGTTGCATGCTGTGAGCCAACTTTACACCTTCTAGGAGTCCATGTGCCTCTGCTACATTGCTAGTTCCCATAGGTAGCTTCATAGAAAAACCCTTTAATAACTCTCCTTTGTCTTTTCAAACTACACAAGCTAACCCAAATAATCTTGGATTTCCTTTAGATGCACCATAAAAATTTAATTTGACAACATTTGGAGGTGGGGCGTACCATTTGATTCTACTTCTGTCTTGAAAACATTTTGGGCATTAGAATGTGCCCCTTGCTTTGGAACCTTCAAAAGAGACCAGTTCTTTAGAATTTCATTATCCCAACTTGAGGATGAGCTACATGGGTTTTTTTTTTCACTACATCTACCATTACTACCTTCAATGTATTCCTTTCCAATTTGCTGAGGAAAATTTAAAATGTAAAAAACTATTTCTAAAAATATTTTTGTTTCATTTGAGCCATATGTTCCACACTAGTAAGGCTAGGATCACCACCAATAGTGCTTCAAAGGGAGAATCTTTATGGAGTAACAACCAACCTCAAAATAATTCCAAAATAGTGTTTGGTGGGGGGTAAATGTAATGAAGTTTATTTTCGATCCAATTATAGCATGTTTGAGAAAAATTATAGTGGAGAAAAAGATGATCCACTGATTCTTGGTATGCCACATATTATATAGTTGAATGGCTGGATTAGGCCCGGCACGGAAAATACAACTGTTAGGACTCAGTGCAGCCGAATAGTTAACCAAGAAAATCGCTGCTTTTAGGAGAATTTAGGTGTGCTGCCAAATATTATGGCCACTGCGCGTATCCTCAAGGTTAGAATTTATTCTTGTTTGACTATATTGTCCTATTTTTGGATGGGGCCTAAATAATTTTTATCCTCAAAATCTAAAAAATAAAAAATAGTTCATGTCCAATATTTCTTAGGCTTATGCTGTAGATTGCCCCTCCAAAGCCCTTTCGATGTTTGATTAATAGTTGATTTGGGTTGTTGATTTAAATTTGTTTTATTAATATGTTGTTTTTGGTTAATCCCGAGGTATTTAATTAGGTATTATTTAACAAGCATTTTGGTAATCAAATATAAATGTATATATATGTATATATATATATTGATGATTATGCTTTGTAATAAATTAAATTGTGCAATATAATATTAAATTAAATAAACTAAAAGTGTGAGAAACATGATAAGATAAAATAAAATATTAAAATGGAATGTTGTAATTATTGGAGGGTTAAAAAATATTAAAAAGATAGAAAGTTTTGCATGCAAGTTCATGCATAATCTTAAACTATTAGATACAAGTAAAGAAATTTGATACTTATTGGAGCTTTTGAGATTTTATCTGATTCTTTTTAACAGCCTTTCTTTTATATAATGATCTTGTTTTTGGGGAAAAGAAGAAAATATGGTTCACCAAGGAGATTTCTGTAAAAATAATTGTATTAAATTATTGGTTTATTCTTGGAAGAGGGGATTTAGGGAGTCCATAAAACTTTGAGAGAGCTCAACATTTCATGGAAATTCTGGAGATCGAGCCCATGGACACGAATTTCATCTCCATTGATCTGCCAATCAGTTGCATACAAAGGAATCGACCGGATAAAAGTATAATATTGGAATAATTTTGAGGGATAACGTGTTGTTGCATACCCTTCGATAGATGCATTTTTGTGCTACTCTGCAACCATAGTCAGCTGTGGGATTATCTTAACTGCGCCTTCCCACATCACAATCTTCATCGGCCTAAACAACACAACTACGCATTCCATTCTCTTTGGAAAGCATACACCCTGCTACCATTATCCCCTCTCATCGCCTGTGTACTATGGATATTCCTCTCTCTCACCAGTCAAAAGCATGGCTAAACAAAATTCAAAGATGAGCCTCCGCAGTTGAGGATATAAAAAAAATTGGTGGTAGGGCACATGAGCAAAGGAAGCTACATTGGAGGTCTAAAAGAACACCTGTGGTATGACTATAATCTCTTATGCACTTTTCTATCATTATAGTTAGTCGTTTCTTGAACAATATTGTCTAGATTTTAAAGTCAAAGCTTTTGAATTTATGTGGCCATAATTATACTGCATTAGGTAATTTCAGATCATCGTCATTTGGGTCTTTCTGTTTGTGTAATGTTTACAAGAATGTTCAGTAGCCCTCATACAAGATAATGTTGCAGTAGGGAATTATTATTTTAGTGTCTTAGTTTTCAATTATCACGCAAGTATACCTTTTTAGATCCAATAGCATTTGATCCTTGCATGTTGACCTTTGATTATCTATAGTTGCTCAAATCTATATCTGCTAGCTTCTCAAGAAAAGCCTTAGCAAATCGTGAGTGCAGATGAATCAGAGATCAAATAATAAATCAATTTAGAGAATCAACTTCAGTAACGAGTTTTTCTGTTGAGTCATTAGCGGGCATTCTTTTCCCTCAATTAGATTTGTCTTTTCATATTCCACTTCTAGGAGTGAATTGTAACTTTATTTATGCTGCACTTTTCATTTGTAATGGTTGTTGTTGTTGAGAATAATAATATTCCTCTGCTCAGTGTGGATGTAGCCATAGTTTTGGTGAACCACGATAAAATCCTGGTGTCATTTTGTTTATGTTCTTCGATTTGCAGTTGCTCTATTTCTGCACTTTCGTTTTCCGCTTGTCATTCTTTTCAATTGGTATCAGAGCTGTACGGTGACGGTATAGCTGATTGGGAAATTGGTGATGAATTTCCTGAACTATGGAGGAAGCGAAGATAGAGAAATTCTCGGGTCAGAATTTCGGTTTGTGGAAGGTGCAAATGGAGTCATTGCTGATAAAGCAAGACCTCTCACTCGCGCTTGATGGGAAAGCGAAGAAGCCAAGTTCTATGACAGATGAGGAGTGGGAGAAGTTGGACAGGAAGGCAAAGGCGACAATTTTCCTCTCACTGTCCAGTAATGTATTGTTCAATGTTTCAACAGAAAAAACTTCGAAGGAATTGTGGGATAAACTTTCTTCGATGTACGAGATGGCTTCAGCGTCTAATAAAGTTTTTATTATGAAAAGGTTGTATAACTTAAAAATGAAAGAAGGTGGAATTGTGTCCAACCACCTTAATGATTTCAATACGCTGGTTACTCAATTAGTCTCTGTGGGCATCAGCCTTGATGATGAAATTAAAGCAATTTGTTGTGTTAAGCTAGAAACGGTGGGAGGGAATTGGTATGGCTAATGCAAAGTTGTTTTCTCTTCCCTCTTTAACGCTTATTTTCATTTGTCTTCTGATTTGTGTCCAAACACCCAAGAGGATACAGATTTTATGGAGAGCATTCCTTATAGATCTGCAGTTGGCAGTATTATGTATGCCATGGTTTCCACTCGTCCTGACATTGCTCATGCAGTGGGAGTTGTGAGCAGGTTCATGAGCAATCCCGAAAAGTCTCATTGGGAAGCAGTCAAATGGATTTTAAGGTATCTTAAAGGTACTGCTAATTATGCTTTATATTTTGGTGGAAATAATGTTCAGCTGCAAGGTTTCATTGATTCTGATCTTGGTGGAGATTTAGATAAACGAAGGTCTACCACTAGCTATGTTTTCATGTTTGCTGGTGCAGCCATTAGTTGGGTCTCAAGGCTACAACATTTTGTTGTTCTTTCTTCTGCAGAAGATGAGTATTTGGCTCTTTCTGAAGGTGCTAGGGAGATGATTTGGTTACAACGGTTGTTTAGTGATCTGAGATGTCAACAAAGTGATTATAATTTGTTTTGTGATAGTCACAACACCATTTTTATGGCTCACAATCATTCATCTCAGCGGCATTCAAAACATATTGACACACATGCTCATTACATTCATCATGTGGTTGAAGAGGGCAAGTTAAAGGTTGTGAAAATTGACACAAAGGTCAATCCGGCAGATATTTTTACCAAAGTTGTAGGTAAAGAGAAGTTCAAATGCGCTAGGTCTTCTCTTGGTCTGGTTAAGAAGAAGTAACAATAAATTTAGAGCAGTGGAATGGTTGGCAAGTTGTAGCATCCGTTGGACTTCAAGTGGGAGATTTGTTGAGTGCTGAAGCCCAACGGGCATTCTATTTCCCTCCCATTCGTTGTCTTTTCATATTCCTCTTCTAGGAGTGAATTGTAACTTTATTTATGCTACACTTCTCATTTGTAATTGTTGTTGTTAAGAATAATAATATTCCTCTGCTTAGTGTGGATGTAGCCATATTTTGGTAAACCACGATAAAATCTTGGTGTCATATTTTGTTCATGTTTTCTTATTCTGATTTATACTGTTTTGCACTTTTAAACAAGTCATTCTTTTTTTGAAGTAGGCACCCTTTTAGGGTCATGTTATATGTCTGTGCTGGTCCTTTGACTTTAGTAAAATATATACTTAAGCAATGCATTATAGATTTTAAAATAGTAAATATGTCGATTACCACCTACATCATAAGGTTTTTTTATTTTCTCCAAGTATGGGTACAGCACTTGTGTGTGTATATATATATATATATATTTTTAAAAATATTTTGTTTATATTTATTATTTTTAAATTTTTATTAATAAAATAAATAGTATACATGGAAATAAAAACAACATATTACATATAAAGTAATATTAAAAAATATATAAACACATAATATAAAGAAATAATATTAGAATATATAAAAGAACATAATATCAAAGATAACAAGTTTCCGCAATTCATATTGCTAATTGCTGAACCATTTCTGGATTTGATTGTGTGATAATTTTTTACCTCAATGTTTCAGACCACCCTCCATGATCCATCATTAGGATGAGAAAAGAGCTCAAGGATAAGATTGATAAGTTGCAGACCAAGAATGGATAAAAAGGTAAGAGAGAGGATGGAGAAGGGGTTGCACATTGACCAAGGCACAAGAGGGTCAAGACTAGAAAGGATAGAGGAAAAAGAAAATGGGGGAGAGAGAAAATAAAATAAAATAAACCAACTAATAAAGAAACTATAGGAAAATTAATAAAAGTTTGAATAATTCAATATTAAAATTCCAAAAATGAAAAAAGAAAATCATAATAATATAATATAAAAAATAACTCAATTAAATTAAAATCTTAAATCCATTATTCTATTAATCTTTATAATTTTCTTTATATTATTCATTTTATGTGAATAATATAAATGGAAATATTTATTTATAAATTATTAAATTAATAGCAAATTATGACAATAACATTCTATTAATTAAAACTAGAAACTTAAAAACACTAATCAAAAATTAAAAAAAACTAAAAAGAATTAAATGAAAGGATTTAATACATATACAGGTATGTACTATGATACATATGAATATATGTATTAAATATTACAAATCATAATAAATATGTATTCAATATAGAATACATAATATATATGTATTAAATATTACCCTACATATTTGAAAGCAAATTAAAAGACCACCAATAAATAAGCAAAAAAAAATTATAAAGAAAATAGAGACCAGGCAAAGGGAGCTAGAAGCGAGGAATGAAGGGCGATTAAAGGAAAGGAAACAGAAGGAAAACATAAATAAAACTCAAATTAATGTCAAGAGATTAAAGAAGATTAATACAAGCACAATAAAAAAAATTAGAGGAAGAATAAAGGAGCCAGGCTTAAAAGTATAGAATAGAATGGCCCCAAGGGAGAGGAAATAGGGCATCAAATTGTACTTGGAAGGATGGAACAATCAAAGGCAAGAAACTAAAAGATACAAAATAGGGAACAAGGGCATTAAGATGTACTTGGAGGAAGGACGAAACAAATGAGGGAGAGCACAAAAAGAGAGAGGAAAGGGGAGGAACGAGGGAGGGAGGAAATAGGGGTATCAAGATGTACCTGGAGGAAGGACGAAACAAATGAGGGAGGGCACAAAAAGAAAGAGGAAAGGAGAGGAACGAGGGGGTGAAGAAAGCGACAAAGGCATTCAACAATTATCAATATGGATTGTGGAAACTTGTTATATACCCTTCATGAGAGGGAACTATGTTTTGAAGCTAAGAAACTAGAGTTACTAAGGATCAAACTTGCAAAGAAATTTGCAGACCTAGCATTCCTAAAAAGGTGCAGAGACTCCAAATTAATTCCCTCCTTCGCCAGGGTCACTCA